>PVJI01002762.1:0-138173 GCA_004026765.1 Micronycteris hirsuta | reverse complement strand
CACCCCACAATTCAGCACAGGGGCAAGCGGAGACTGCGAGATGGTGGTGGCAACAGACAGAGCTGGAAGCTCCCTCCAGGCACAAGGGCGATTAGCTGCTAATGAGCCACCTGACAGACAGATTGGGGACAGTCCCATAAAAGAAATGACTAGACAGGCAAAATTTACCATACATATTTAAAAACATACCAGGATGCAAATGAGATACAAACAGGTTAGACTCCAAGACTCCAAAAGCAAGAATAAGACAACTCAGAAACAACAACAAAATGTCAACACAATTCAAACATGGGCAAAGGACATCAATAGATATTTCTAAAAAAAAAAAAAAAGTGTTTTACAGATGGCCAATAAACTCATAAAAAGGAGTTCAATGTCATTAGGCATTCAGGAAAATGCAAATCAAAACCACAATAGGGTATCACTTTACATCCCTTAGGAGGGCCACCGAAACAACAGCCAAAACAGAAAGGAGCAGGTACTGGTGAGGATGTGGAGACAATGGAACGCTCCTATCTTGCCAGAGGAAATGTAAAACAGCACAGCTACTGTGGAAAAGGGTATGGCAGTTTCTCCAAAAAATTCAGCCGAGGTTACCTTAAAATCCAGCAATTCCACTTGTAACAGTATTACTCCCAAGAGACAAAAGGTGGAAACAAATGGGCAACGATGGATGAATGGATAAATAAAACTTGTGTGTGCGTACAATTAAATTACCATGAAAAAGAATGAACTTCTTAGACATGCTACAACATGGATGAATCTTGAAAGCATGATGCTAAGTGAAATGCAGCAGGCACAATAGAATTAATACTGGATGATTCTGCTTTTATGAGGTGCTGAGAACAGTCAGATTTATAACAGAAAGTAGAATATCGGTTATCAGGGACTATGGGGAGGAGATAATGGGAAGTTAATGTTTAATGGGTACAAGAGTTTCAACTTGAGATGATGAGAATGTTCTATAGATAAATACTGGTAATAGTGGTACTACAATGTGAATGTAGTAAGTGCCAAGGACTTGTATACCTAAAAATGATTAAAATGAGAAATTGTATGTGTATATTACCACACTAAACTTAAAAAAAAAATAAAGCAAGTATAGCGAGCCTCTCTTCTTGCAGTTCGTTAGTTGCCATTGGGTTGCCAGGCAGGGAGAGAGTCCTTCAGGGCTATAGGAAAAAGGCAAAGGGCCTGCAGCCCTAGCTCCGGGCCTGGCCCCGCCCACATGAAGCACGTGGGGCCTGGCCCCTCCCACATGAAGCACGTGGGGCCTGCCTGGCTCCAACACGGACTACTTCCCAGTGCCTGCAGGGGGCAGACATCAGTAGTGCACCATCCCTACCTCGTGTCTCTGATGGCCAAGCGCAACTTTGCTCGAAAAGATACCTTCTTTTCCCAAGAGATGGGACTTCCAGAGGACGTGTAGGACAACACAGGCCCATGGCCTGTCTCCAGAAATGCTTAGGCGAAGGCTGAGACATGGCCTTCGAGAATTATTCTGCCCACAGCCTCCCGGGATTAACTGCATGGGAGTTAGATACTGGCCTAGGGAAATGTCTCTCCGTCTGCCTCCCGCCCCAGCCCACCTGGAGTCACGTCAAGAGTAACAGGGGTCCTAATCATAGATAAATATTTTCATCTCCGTCCCCCTCGCCAAGGTCCAGCCCAAGATTCAAGTGTCCCACGGTGTTGCGCCGAAGGACCTCCCAGCCCCAGTGGCCGCTGCTGCTGCGGGACGTGGTCCTGGACAGAGAGGGCGTCGGCAGGGTCACGGAGGCTCTGGCGAGAGTCCCGCTTTCAAACACGGGGGGATGTTTCTCCGAGAGATGCTCTTGTTCATCCTCCTTGTCTGAGGACTTGAAGGCTTCCACATAGCGAAGCACTCGCAGAGGGTTTTGGTCGTGGAGGCTCTCGATTCTGAGGAAGAGGGAGGGTAAAGCACCCAGATGAGGTGGGGAGGCGTGGGCCATCGGGAGAAACCAAGGCAAATGGGCCCCGTTAGGAAAACGGATGAAGAGGGAACGGGAAGGCGGAGAGCTGAGTTGACATAAGAAGCGCACCCAGGGTGAAGTGAAGGGAAGCGCACTGGAATGGAGGACCAGCTGGGGTAGGGGCCAAAGGGGCCTTGCCCGCAGGAATTGAGTGTGGGTGTGAGGGTGGGGGAGCATGGGTGCAAACAAAGCCACCTGAGAGATAACCATGTCACAAACACGAGGTGCAATTCAGGGCATAAGTAAGAAGAGAGGAGAGCCAGGTTAGAGCCGAGAAGAGAGTATGAAGGAGGTTAGCTTCAAGGCAAGGATACAGTAGAAATGGGGGTCAGCAGGGAGCAAGACTAGAACAAGCTGGGGAACCCATGCCCACATGTCCCAGCATGGACATGTATATAACATGGAGCCTTTCATGTGTTACTGCCCTGACAGACACACAGCCTGGGATCCACTATTGTCATTCTCTCTGTCCCTCCTCGGCTCCAGCCTCCTCTCTCCTCCCACTGGCTAAGAGGCTCACTTTACAGAGTAATGACTTCCCCTTTGGGTCCAATGTGGGACCTCGAGAATGGAGAGGAGGACAGCAGATGTGGAACTGGTCGCCCTTGCTCCCACGGCATCGCACACGTTTTCAGTTCATGCATCTATGTTGTCACTCACCGTAGGAACCAGCGGTCGCCCAGCCCGTACTTGTACCCACAGATGCCTGAGCGAGGCCACAGGAAGCGAGGCATCTTTCTCTCCAGCATCACCGTGGTGGCCACGACCTGGAAGGAGGGGAGAGATGGAGGAAGAGCTAAGAGAGAGCCGTGAGCTTCGGAGAACACTGGCGGCCAGAGACAGAGGAAACTGTGAAATAAGGACACCAGATTGGAATGAAGGTCACAGTCCTTAGCCACACCCTCACCTGTGCCAGGCACCAGGCTATTTGCTTTACTCATTCATCGTAAAAGGAGAGAGAATATTTTATGAGTGCTTTAAATAAAACAGTGACTCCTACATTACTATTTCGATTCATGGAAAATGCATCACTCCAAAATAATCTCATTGGCTTTTTCATAGGAAAGCCATTGGCCAATTAGCTTGATTTAAATAAAACGATTCAATGGAATCTCTATGATCCGGAGGATGAAGTAATGTTGCTGGTGTTCGGGGAATTTGTAGCCAATTAAAAACTCACATCCGAAGAAGGAAAAGAATGGGTTAATTCTTGGTAAACTTGGCAGGGAAATTCTAGTGGCATGTCACGTGTTCTGTACTTTGTTCAGCGCTCATTAATAACTTAGACAAAACATAGAAGAAAAAACTTATCAAATACACCTGTGACACAAAATAGGGAGGGATATGTAATTTGCAAGGTGACAGACACCATATAAAAATGAGCTCTCCAGACTGGAACGCTGGGCACAAATTAATAATGTAAAATTTAAGGAAACCAAATGTAAGGTCCTTCATTTAATGTTTAAGACTCAAGTACCTGTAAGTACGGGAACACGGTGAAGGAGCTTGGCTTAGTAAATTGTGTAACAGAGATGCAGAGTTCTAGTTGATCGTAAGCTTAACAAGGGCCAATTGTGGATTTACCAAAAGACCTAACTCAGTTTTAGGTGCTATTTATAGTATAGTGTCCAAAGCAAGGAAGGGCACGCCCACTCCTCATACCACATTCCTCCGATCATATCAGGTCCGTTCTAGTTTTGAAAGGACCATGATGTATTAGGGCACAAACAGAGGGTGCCGTCGGGATGGACTGGGGCCAGGAGGCTTTACCAATTGAAGGAACTGCCAATCCTTTAAAAAGCCCGATTCTCCACACTCTATTCTTGCACTCCCTGTCTTCCTCCACACTTCTCTTGACCTTCTCTAGTTTCTTAGTTGCGCCAAGTTCCCTCCAACCTCAGGAATCTCAATCTTTCTCTTCCCCTTCTCTGGATAGCTCTTCTCTGTCTTTACCTTAAAAAGGACATTTATTGTTTCTCCTTGGGCCATCTTCCAGCCCATCTTTCATTTAGAGAATCGCCCCTTCTCTACCCTCAGTCCATCAGTTCGAGGGGACTTGTCTGCACAGGGTTCTGGTTGGTTAGTCTATCCTCCCCCAGACTCCTCTTCCACCACCACCACTACCATCATCCAGTCCTTGGCCTTAACCTTCAATTTAAGGATGTGCCTATGACTCAGACTTGTTGCAGCGATATGGGACTTAGACTGGGTTCTCTGGGGGAAATATGCCCCTTCAAAAGCGCATGTCTCACAGTGTCAGGAGGCACACAGACTATGACATGCATGGCGCCCTTGGCATTGTGCTGGGCAGCGCACCTGCTCATTCCTTTGGGAGTTTAGAGCTTCCCTAAGCTGTCTCACCACCACGATGGGAGAGACTACCTTAGAGAAGCTGGAACAGAACAGCTGAGACAGTGTGTGGAATGGGGGCCTGGGCTCTGGTCAGACAGGCCCAGAGCTAGTTCAGTGCTTTAAACTTCCCACTTATGAGGGCCCGCACAGGCTCCTCCGCTGCCTTTTTAAAGTCTAGTTGAGTTTGATTTTCTGTTCTGGAGCCAAGAGTCCCTAAGGATGCAAACCCTAACCTCTGCCCCTTTCCCTCACCTTAACTGGCTAATTCTTCCCCATGGTTAGGGCTCATCTTAAATGTCCTCATCAGGAAAGTATTCGCTAACTTTCCTGTCAGACTCCTCTGTTGCACCCTGTTCTTAACATTTACATCTCTGTGACACTTTTATTACAATTATACAGCTTTCTCAGAAGTCATTTGTTTACTGTCTGTCTTCCCAAGCAGACTGTACATTCCATGAGGGTACAGAGTGCACTGGTGTGTTCACGCTTGTATCTCCCAGCTCCTGGACACTTCCCAACTCACAGCAGGCTCTACATAACCATTGCTCCTTGAATGAAAAGTCTGCAGGGTTAAACAATAACTGCATGCAAACAATCGAATGGTGCTCATTTGGGAGCGTGCATTCTGCACAATACAAGAAGAAAAGACCAGGGCCAAAGAATGGAATTATAGAAAGATAAGTTTCAGCTCAATGTAACACGGGCTTTTCCAATAAGGACAACAACAACAAAAAAAAATATTTAAAATGCGAAATAAGCGCTCCTTCTCCCAAACACTGCCCAAATCTACATGATAATAAGGCCCTAATCAGCATTTAAAACGATATTAAGTGACTCTCTGGCCAATAAACAATTACACACGGGGTAGAGAGTCAGCCAGAGGGCACTAATGCCGACTCTACAATTTTGTTAGTCTATGATGGCATAAAAAACCAGACCACAGAGAAACAGGGACTTACAGAAGCCAGTAGAAGATAAGGTCCGAGTGAAGAACTGAATGTATAAGAACGAGACAATTTCTAGTTCTCACTAGACTCTACTATGACTGCCTGGTCTACTCTTGCCCTGTGACCAATGCCCTCTGATCTTGGGTATTGATCCTACCCATTGGCATCATTTTACCCTCCTTTGTCCCCTCCATCTATCTGAATCTACCTCTGTTAAGGTGACAGCCCCGCTGGGTTTTCTGTGACTCTCCTGAGTGTCATCCACCACAACATCACACTCTGATGTTTCTCTCCATGCCCTGGACCTTCATCAGACAAACACTGGGAAACTCACCTGAGCCCTCCAGAGCTCATCCCGCTCTTGGGCCACCCGCCAGTGAGTGTCGCCCATCATGGCGATGAGGAGGTTGAGCATGAGCAGGGTGGCGATGATGGCGAAGGCAGCGTAGGTGATGCTGTACATGAAGGGCAGGTCCACGTCGTAGTTGGCGGGGCCATCGATGATGGTGAGGAAAAGCTCAAAGGTGCTGAACAGTGCCGTGGGGAAGTCATAGAATTCCCCCAGCTTGCTTGGGTCCTCTGTCTGGAAGATGATATAGAAGGCTGCTCCACCCAAGGAAAGGGAATGGGGATGAGGAAAAAAGAGAGTTGTCACCATAAGCATTCATTCTACCTCCAACGTATATCTCCATATGCTTTTGTGCACACATACAGACTTACACACCCATACATGTAGGTATGTTGATGTATATGTGTAAGTCACATTTTTATCTGCAGACCTGGACAATTCTGAGATGTCCTATCACTCTGGATAATGTTAATTCTCAGTCACTGAGCAAAAAGTTATACATACATGTAATTTTTTATAGTCTTACCATTTTATAGCTCAGCTGTTGGTACAGTTTTTTGGTCTACTGTTCTGTAGGATCCCTGTTCAACAGGGAATCTCTAGGACGGGAAGAGTGGTGTTTGTAACGAGTCCTGGTCTTTTAGAGTTGGGGGTCTTCAAATGCCCTCTGCTACACCCCCTTGTCTTCTGGAGGTACAGTTGCAGACAGTGAAGGCTGGATTAGACTCGCTGCCCTTTGTTCTTCCTTCTTTTTTCTGTCTTTCCCTAAAACCTTCCTTCTGTTCATTCGCTTACCCTGTCTACCCCTGTTCCACCCTTAACCCTCCCCCTGTTCCTGCCCCCCCCCCATTTCCGTGCTTCGATCCTCTCTCTCCCCACCCCCGGCATCCTCCCACTGTGCCTCAGGCCTCCGGTGAGCCCCTGCTTGCCTCTCTCTTCCCAGTGTCTCTTCACAAGTCTCTGCCTGTTTTCCTCTCTCATTCTTTCCAAACATTTTTTTTTTTTGCTACGTCCTTTTGAGAATTCTTTCCCTTTTTCTTTCAACTTTGACCACACCTAGCAAAAAAGCATGGTCTGTGTTTTTGAATGCTTTATGTTTCTTCTTCCAGAGAGTAAAGAGAGAAGGCTTAAACACTGCTCTGTCTCTGTTTGCCTACATCATCTTCTGAGACCCACAAGTGGCCAGTTTTTCCTGTTTAATGTCCCTCTCACTCCAAAGCCCTTCGCCTATGTTGTCCTTTAGAGAGCTTGCAGGGCGTCTGGGCAACACGAATGCCTTTGGCTCAGAAATTCAGAGCACATGGATCTTACCTTCTAGGCCAGTCTCAGTGACCCTGACTTTGTGGATGTCAGCATGCTTTTGGACTCACTTTCCCTGGCAGGGGTGGGAGGAGCAAGTGAGAATGGAGAGCAAGAGTGAAAGTGAATGACCAGAGGCTTGGATCCAAGGATCTAGCGGGGTGGGGGGGGGAGGAAATAGTGCTCTTACCTGAGGCAAATCCCAGAATAACCACAGCCATCAGCCAGCAGAAACGCAGTAGGTCTCCAAAAATCATCTACGGGAAACAGAGGAGGAGAGAGAGGGTGGGGTGACCCCTTTTCCATCTCAGCAGCTATCACTAGTAGATTAGGAGGTTCCCCTAGTTCCACCAGACCCACTCTGAGCAGCATTTTCCGTTCTGCTCCCTCTCCCTTCCTCTGTCTGGGAAGGTCCTATGGCTGAGGCCAGAGAAAGCCTGGGGGAAAGTGCTCACCTTCTGGATCATGATGCTGAAGGGGCCCAGCATCTGGAATCCTCGGGCGAAGTACATGATACTGCACCAGCCCAGCACCAGGGCGAAGGACATGGGCACCGCCTCCCCGCTGGTGTTGGTGAGCCTCATCACCATGGTGACCAGCACTAGGGAGGCAGAAGTGATGCTGGGGGGAGAGCAGGGTGCAGGGAGTGAGAGGAGGGCTGGCAATAGTCTAGGTCCCCTCCAGCACAGTTGTAACTCGGGGGAACCCACACACTCAGGCTGAATTTTTATATCCAAAACACACATACAGGGGGTCAGCTGAGGTTCCAACAGTTCTGGCGAGGGAAGGTGTGGGGCTGGAAGGGAGGGACACTCACATGATGACATGGAATGGACCCCCAAGGACGGTCTGTCCAAAATAGCGAGAGGCACCAACCCTGAAGATGTCTGGGATCTAGGAAGAGGCCAGTAAAACAAAAGACCATGGAGAATGCAGTTTGGTCTGGGACCTCAGGTGGGTGGACCCAGCCTGGACTCCACCTGCACCTCACCTCTAAGAACAGCATGACCAGGGCCCCGACGATGGTCACCAGCTCCCCCACCAGCCGGATTTTATCCTGTTCAGTGACATAGGCCTCCTAGGAGGGGAAATTCCAGATGAGAAATGTTTTCTGATGGAGTCAGACTCAATCCTTTTGGACAAGTGGTTTCAAGTAACTAAAGTCCATCCTGGATGAAGAAAAGCTTATCTTACCACCACCACCCACCCTTGATGGTATTTGTCCTTGTGGCCAGCTCTGTGACCAGGACATCAGTGCGTACCCAAGGTTTAACCAGGCTGCTTATGCTGACCACTTGAGGTATCCCCTCCCAGGTCGCCTTTCATCTACATGTTGTGAGCGGTAACAGGATAAATCTACGGAGATCACATTTCAGAGCATCAGGTTAAGAAGTTACTGTAACAGGAAGAGGTATTAGTGGCTTGGAAGGGTTTCATCTATGTGGAAAGTCCAGCTTTTCCAATCTCACTGTGGTTCCCGGCAGGCAGAACAGACTATAAACATGTCATAGTATTCAGTTTCCCGTACCAGGCCAGAACCCTGGCAAAAACTTGAATCAGTCTCTAAACCTCCCCGAGCTTTAGGTGTCTCTCCTGTAAAATGAAACTCTGATGTTTACCTCCCCAGGGTTATTGTGAAGTTGAAATTAGATGATGTATTTGGAGGCACTTTACAAACCATAAAGTACAATAGATGTATTTATTGTGGTTTTATTATGACTTGGCAATAAAGGGCAGATGCTAAGAACATGGGGGTGCTAAAGACATTATATGGATTTTAGTTCTGAGGAAGGGCCCCTGCCTTATCCTGGGCAGTAGGTGTAGAAAGTATAGCCCAAGGTCAAGATGGAGAGAAGACCATCCTCCTTCTGTGCATATTTATTGTGCTTTCCAGGGAAAAGCTTTGTAACATGACACAGAGGCACCGATAGAATTCTACAACGATGACCCTTAACCTTTGTGAAGTTCTGAGCCCGTCTGAGAATATCATAGACTACAGCCCCTCCTTCTAGAAAACTGTTCACATGGATGGCACCCCCACATAAAATCGTACAAATAATTTGAGCACATTCAAGCACCCTTCAGGCTTTTGGGAACCATGCTCCAAGACCCCATCTTTGAACAGTGCACCCCAGACAGGAGGGGAGGGTCCCTGGGGTCAGTGGGAAACTTCATGATCTCAACTGGGGAGGATGTGACTGCTCCTGAGGCATCCATCAGGGATGCTGAGCATCTTTCCTCTGATAAGAAACTGCAACCTCTGAGCATCCCTCCGCAGGCTACTTCGGTGTTGCCCTCGCTGGTCCAGTGAGAGGCATAGCTTTTGAAACAGGAAGAGACACCCTACGGTAAGAGGTGATCTATGGTATAAAGGAGGCACCCACCAAGGGCTCCGTGGCTTCTCAGAATGTGTAGGTCAGGTCAGAAGAAGCTAAGGAGATAGCCGTTAGCAGTAGGGCCAGACTGGCCAGCCGATGGTAGAAATGTTTTGGGTCCATCATGTGGGGCCAGGAAAGACCAGGAAAGGGGCTGGAGTCTGTGTGCCTGGTGAGCAGTGTGATTTAACAACCTGGGACTAGACTCCAGTTGCTTTTTTTATCATTTAAAGACTTGATGATCTATAAACATCTCTGGCATGTATCTGTCTTGAGAAACTGGTAAATTTGATTTTATCATGTAATAGGGAATTTCCCTTTTCCCTTGTTTCCAAGGAAGTTCAGAGTCCTTTTTTTATCCCCAGTGCTAGGCACCACCATATTTTGTCATGCATAATGCATACTTGGTTGCCCAAATCTTTGAGGGAAAAATAAAGGTGTGCATTATACATGGGTAGTGCCTGAAATACCTTGTATCTGTTCTTGTGTTTTGTAGTTATTTGTTACATAAAATTTCTTGTCCCAAATATGTTAAAAAATAAATGCTAAAATTCCTCTATAATACAAAACTCAAGTATCTAAATATAAAGAAATAAAAAAATTGAATTAAAAAATTGAAATGAAAGACTTTTTCCTGAAACTTGGGGCCAAAAATGTGGGTGCACATTATCCATGGCAAAATACAGTACTTTGAATAACCTCTCCTCTGACCTGAAATTCAATTCACGGATCTTGTCTTTTATCTTAATGTTGTCATGGCATCTGCCTCCAATTGTCAAACATGCCAACTCCTTTTGAGATCAGGTAGTATGCAGTAGGATAAGTAAGTACATTAACTACAGAAACAAAATAACACATAATACAGAAATAAATAACTGCATCTATGCCACATATGTGTCCTTACAAAATTTTTGAATTCATTTTAAAACTTTGTCTCTTGCTTGAAGACATCTGGAAAACTGCTGCCAATCTTTCCTTGGCTCAGCTAAGAAAAGGAACCAAGTGTGCATCAGTTGGCCAGGTGAGTGGTGGGGAATCCGAGTGCCCCCAGGGGATGCTGGGAGAGTAGCGGCACCTATTCTTTCAAGAGATGAAAAGGTGAAACCCCAACAAAAGGAGAATGTTGGGGACGGTCTCCATCACCACTACCTCCTTCTGGGATTTCCCCTCACTAGGACCCTTAGCTTGTTCAACAGATTCCTACGCAGGTAGGAATTCCCCTGCACAAGTTCACCAGTGAGTAACAGAGGTGTCCAGAGACCCCAGACTTTGCTTCAGCTCCACCTGGGACCCAGTCGCCCTAAAAAGAAGTTCCCTTCACCACTGTCACCAAAGCTCCTCTCCCTTAAACCAGACGGTAGAGTGCCACAGTCTCCGTCCTTGACCACATTTTCCTGGCTCGCCCTTACTTAATCCTCAAGACTTAAGTCACAGCACTCCTCCGGGGTCAGGTGTCTCTTCTGTGGGTACATGGTGCCACTCTGCTTATGGCCCTCACCCAGGACCCTGACATTGTCTGCTGCTCCAGATCTCACTAGTCATCTTAGAGCTCCCTGAGAGCAGGGACGTCTAACTCCAACTTCTTATACACAACGCACGGCATAGTAGGTATCCCAATAATAAGAAAGGAAAGAAGGAAGGAGGGAGAGGAGGGGGTATAAGCTGAGCACAATCGGAGAGGGGCAGAAGACTGGTCAAGAGCCCTCAGAAAGTGGGGATGGGGAAAAAGGTGACAACTCGTTCGGCGTTTCTGGGATTTGCACATTCTTAGCTCAAGGTCGCCTAAGCAGGCTTGACGAATGTCGCACTGAGAAAATATTCTACCCCACCTCTTTAAAAACAAATGCCTTCCAGCAATGACCAGAAATCTTTACATCAACACAGGGTTTGAAATTTCAGGAGTTGTCAGCTAAATCCCCTGCAGAGTCTGACTTCAGTGAAAACTGGCCCAGTGAGAATGCTCCCACTTATCAGCTGGCTGGGCACATGGCTTGAAGCAAATGCCCAGCGAGGGGTCAGGGTGGACAGCATGGGAAAACTGGGCGGAAGCTGGGAGGGCACCAGAAAAAGTTATCACACCCCAGTTCTAGACCCACTTATCCTCCCCAAGGTCCCAGTCTTGCAAAAGCACGAAGCTCCCAGAAAGAGTCTTACTGGCCTGTAACACAGTTATTATTCTGATCCTCTACCGTGCACAGGTTTCTAACCAGAAACAACTGGGACATTTTTGTCACACACCCATGTCCAGGCAAACCCTGGACACTCATTTAATTAGTGTGGATCAGAGGCCTAGCATTATTTTTAGGCGTAGGTGTTTCTGCTACGTACCCCATGTTGAGAACCACGGGGCCCCCAAAAGAGGCGAATGTCCTTGTTTCTGTCTAAAGCTACTTTCCAAGGATTTTTTTCATGTCCTGGTCTCCACATTTTCTTGGAAGGATGAACCTGGGAGATTTCTACTCTCTACAGAAGAGTTCTGACCACAGAAGCAGGACTTAGCTGGACACCAGGAGGTTAACCACATCAAAAATGGTGCCTATTATCAAATCTACAAAGTAGCTCTGGTGGCTGGGGGTGGGAGGCATTTCCATATGTGACTCCATGCCCCTGCACCCCAGTGTCCTTCGTCCTGTCAAGGAAAGATTAAGTGTGGCCAGATGAAGGTAAATGTGGAAGGCCCAGGCTCAGGGCAAAGGCTGGAGATATCCATTTCTCAGAAAGAGTGCTGAAATCCAGGGTGTTACTTTGGAGGGAGAAATGGCTTGGCTTTGTATTAAGGGGGCGGGTTCCAAGTGAACCAGACCAGAATCCCAGGCTTGGCGCTGCCCTCCCCACCTGAATCTTTGCCAAAGTACTTAACCTGCCTTGACTCCAGAGTCACCATCTTTAAAATGGTGATAATGATTTTATTTACTTATTAGGATATCTAGGAGGATCAAATGCTATAAAAGTGCTTTGTCATCTAAACTGGGGTCCACAAAATCACAGCATTGCCCAGCAGTGAGTCAGATATGCAGAATCTTGGGCCGCACCTCAGTCTTGCTTCCAGAATCTTCACATTCACAGGATCTCCAGAGCACCAAGCAAGCACTTAGTAGACAATCCTTTTACCTAGTGGGCTCCCTGCTTCTCCTTATCTCCTTACCTGCCTTTCATTGCCTCTGACTGTCCACAGTAAGTGGTTGGGACCCCTAAGCCAAGTAGTGTAGTGTTGGAGATCAGTGTGCTTTTCCACTAGCTGGTGTGCTAAGGGTCATTGAAAGCTTACTAGGAACAATGATGTGTAGGCAAATCAATCCCTTGACCATGACAGGCAGAGAATGACTTAAAATGAAGGTAGCTCTGGTCAGGTGGCTCAGTTGGTTGGAGCATCGTGCCCTACACCAAAGGGTTGCAGGTTCAACTCCCAGTCAGAGAACATACCTAGGTTGTAGGTTTGATCCCCAGTTGGAGTGCATATGAGAAGCAATTGATCAGTTTCTCTCTTACATTGATGTTTCTCTCTCCCTCTCTCTCTCTCAAATCAATGAACATATCCTCAAGTAAGGATTAAAAAATAAATAAAATGAATGGAAACCTACCCTCACGTCATTCCTGCCACGGTCATCCCACTTGCTCTCTGCACCCCATTTATGGCACAGCAGCAAGGATTTTACCATCCCTAAGTCTTCTGATGCCAACCCTTTCTCCTGGTTTCCCACTCGCAGCCCAAGGGCAACCAACCAACCATTGCATCTTGCTGGCCAACCCCTAACTATCTCTTAACTGATCTCCCTACATTCTCCCCAGCCCCCTCAAATCTGTTCACCCTAAAAGAGGAACACAAGTAGACCATAAACTCCAGACCAAGTCTCAAGGTGCAATGCCAAAGAATAGGAACCTTTTGTTGGTGTGCTTTGCTATCCAAACCCCTAAGAGCAGCATTCTTAGCTCTCTTAATCCCCATTTCCTACCAAAAAAAGAATATTTGAAAGTCAAGAATCTTCTATTTGGGACAAAGTGTCTTGTACCTAAGTAGAAGGCAAAGGGTAAAAGTGCCAAAGAGGAAAAGGAAGGAATAGGAGAAAATAAAGAATAGGTAGGTGTACTCAGCTATCACTATGCTTCACCTACTCCTGAGGGAAGGGGAGGAATTTTAAAATACAACGTAGACTATCTGGGTCAAAGGAACATGTTCATACATAACTAGTCATGCTCCAAAGAGAAAGAGTCACACAGGGAGGAGACTCGGAGCTAATTAATTACTCAGCATCACCCAACTCGGCCAGAACGTTATCTACATTCCAGATCCAGAAAACCCCGAGTAAGCCTGATACAAAGGAAAGTTGGGAAAGAGCGCATCTGTGGAAATTGGGCCAGCAATGTTGGAAAATCCAGCCACCCCCAACTCATTCATGTTTATACCTTTTCCTACTTTTAGTCTCCTGCCCATCCCACTTGGCCATCTTCTAAGTGTCTTTGTATGCCCCGTGTGGTCTCCGCACCAGGGGCAATGCCCAGCTTGAGATGCATGGGACACAACCGCCCCTCAGCACCCATGCCCTCTTCTGACAAGTGAACAAATCCTTTTTCGTGAGAGACAGGAGCTCTGGATACCTACCTATGCATTAAGAGGCAGTTATAGAAGCAGGGGAGATGGAGTATCTTGACCTACTTTGGGTTGAGTGAGACACTTGGCTCTGTTCTTTCTAACTTTGGTCTACCTTTGGGCCCTGACCAGCAGGCAGTTCGTGTTCTCTTTCGGACCCTACTCCAGGCCAAGCTGTACCCTTGGCTGGCCCATCTGGCATAGAGCATAAATGTCCAATCACTTAGCTTCTACTTGCCTGGCTAAATTCTTCTTCCTGTGTCTTTTGCTTTTTTGTTTTCTGTCCACATGCCTGCAACCCCTTTCAGCTCCTTTCAGAGAAAAAAAAATTGTCGTATGAATAATCAACCAGCCCAATGTAGCTCTGCTTGCAGAAGGTCTACACTCAGAAGTACTCATGAGAGCCTACTCACCCTGTTACACACAAAGGAGGGTTTGCCTCCCTCAACGGTAGCTCTTACATTTCCTCCATACCTCTACTAGCATCCTTACCACCCAGGTCTCTGAAGGGTCCCACAGGAGGCAAGCCCACCAGAGTAAAAAAGACCTCAGAGGTCACTTGCCTCAGCCTGCCACGCAGTCCAGGCATCCTCCTGCAGCGCGTCGGACAGCTGACACATTCTTGTGATGGGCTCATATCAACAGTACACAGAAGTGAATGCAAACCAGAAGGTCTATGCTGCCCTCACAGACTTGACCAGAAACAGACTCAGACATGGACTTGGAGCACAATTTTCCTACCTTTAGAACAACAGGGTTTGCCTATTCAAGTTCGCATTACAAAAGACTGGTTCTGTCTTTACATTGAAAGGAATTTCACCAAGGCACATCGTTCCTAACACCAAATACTCTTTCAGAGTCAATGAGAGAAGCCACAGCTCCCTGGACTAGTGTACTTTTACCCATAAGCCTCCTCTGTGGTGCCCTAACCTCATGTCCAGTTTCTGCCTGGGTGACTAGGAGCTGGCAGCGGCTCCAGCCCAGGGAGGGGTGTCTTTCCTGGGTAGTACCACTTTGGCCCCCGGCACCATCACCCCATGTTCCCGTTCCCTTTCATCCCCTCTGTGAAGAGTCACCTGTAGTGGCTTCTGCTCCAGGATGGTAATATCTCGGGTCGCAGTGTGATTGCCATTGCGGAACTTGAGGGGGCGGTAGACACAGCATGTGGTGAAGCAGACCATGTAGAACAAGTACAAGGCGCCCAGCAGGCAGAAGTAGGGTCGCCCGTATCGCTTCCACTTGAGGCTCACCAGCTGCTTCACAGGTGTCTGTTCCAGGATCTGGCGAGCCTGCCATGGAAGGAGAATGTCACTTGGGGGAGCCAACATAGTACACAGTGCTGGGTTTCTCACTGGGTCCCCAGATGGGCAGGGTACCCACCAGTTATTACATCTTTCATTCAGTGAGTCAGTCATTTTTTTTAAAGGCAACTGGTCAATGTCTACTATATGCTAGGCTTTGTGCTATTGCTATAGGCAAACTATTACAGAATTGACCACAACTCACTATAGCATCAGGGAGGCTTTGAAGGATGAGCAACAGAGAGTTAAGTGAAAGGAGAGTTGGGAAGATCATTCCATGAAGTAGTAGCAGTTGCCAAGGCAGGGAGGTATGAGAAGCAGGAGAGGTGTGGTTGGGGATAAAAGACAACCTGTTGGGAATGATAGGCAGGAGTTATAGTGAATGGATTAGATAATGCCCAGGTCATCTTACATCATGAATGCTAAGGTGGGGAGTTTGGATTTTTTTTCTGAATACAATGGAAATTAATTGGGAGTTCAAGCAAGAAAGTAGCCAGATTTGTTCTAGAAGTCTTGTGGTCTAGAGAAGAGTGATAAGTGAACCCAGGTCATAGGATGGGGCACTTACCTAAGCCAGGTGGGTTGGTGCTCTGCTGTAACTAGATAGTGAAAAGTTAAAGATACCAAGGAGAGAGGGTGAAGCAGAAAAAAAGGAAAATTCAGAGCACAGTTGGAGAGATTAACCATTGGCAGAAAGAATTTCTTTTCCATTGAACCTAGAGCAGAGAGACAGTACCCCGTTCCCAGATATGCTTGGCAGAACAGGGCAGGAAGGTCAAGAGGCTCCAGCCTGGGTCTTCTGTTGGAATCAAGGCAGAAGGCAGTGAGAGATATAAAAGGAGCTAGAAAGGAATTTTGAAGGAAGAGAAAACCGGCTGACCAAGACAAGGACAAACCCTATAGGAGAACATTGAGAGTCAGCTGAAATCAGAGACCAAGGATTTGCGGTGAAACCATCTACCAGAAGGGCTGAGACTCTTATTCCTAAGAAATTACGCACAAAGTTTATCTGTTTCCAGAAATGTTTTATGAGGAAGCTCATAGTTTGTTAGCCATTCACCTTTTCTTCTGTTCATTACTACTTACCATCATCTGAGTTTATGGCTCTAGAAAGTTTCCTAGGAAACTATCAACTAGCAGATAAACAACGCAAGCTATACTTTGCCACTATCTTGGAGGTTCCTGGAAGCTCGAAGCACTTTTTCTTCTCTGCTTGTCTTCAACACATTTTCCTTTCCTGCGTATCACTCAGCTCAGCCCTGTCTGGATGGTTGTTGCTTTTCCCTCCCTGGAAAACTCTCTTTTTTCTCATACTCCTGGTGCTTCCCAGATCCTCCTTGAAGCTCCAGCTCAACTACTCCTGGGACATGGTCTCTGGCCCATCCAAACTCCACTTTGCTGCCACTGTGCATGGCACAGACCCCCGGGGTTGGTGTAGGTCATGCTCCCCCACAATTACTGAGGAAGCTAACGGGCACAGTGTTGTGTTTATTTCTGTATTCTCAGTTCCTTGTACGGCATGTGGGGCATAGAAGGTGCTCAGGATGCTGAGTGAATGAATGAACGAGTGAATGATAGGAAGCAACCTCTGTTTGGAGAGTTCCTCATCTGAAATGCCAGTACGAGAAAGGTAAGGGAAAGGGACTAGAGCTAAGCAGAGGGAGAGTGTGGTCAGGAAGATGTACTGATTGGTTGATTGGACTTTTCTCCCAAAGGCCCCAGGAGTCTCACATCCATTGTTACCAGGTGAGGGAGCACCTGGAGCCCAGAAACTTAGCAAATAGAGGGCTCTGCCTGAACACATGATCGTCCCAGATTTTCCATGGCACCCATACCTCCCGCTTCTTGGAGGAGACCACAAGCTCTAGAAAAGACACCTCCTCTCCCCAGGAGTCGATCTCCGTGAGGTCGTAGAGAGTGGAAGTCAGCGGCCCGCAGGTCCACTGGATGTGCTTCCGCTTCTGCATGAGATATTGAAACATCTGGAAGACACAGCAGGGAGTTGGAGGGTCAGTGTGTGAGAAGCTGGTCAAGGGACCACCTCTGTTGAAAAGCCGGGTGCCCACTCCTTGGGACTGATCAACAGTTGGGAGTTGGCAAGCCTTTGATTACACGAACCTACATATTATATTTTGGTTATCTCTTCTTCCTACAAACTGTATAAAGATCTCAGAGAAGAGAACAGGCAAAGGGAGTAGGACTTGGGGGTCCCTACAGATCCTCTGAAGGACACGTCTCAGGTCCTCCTGAGCCAGGGATTCCCGAGGCTGAGGCTTTTAGAGACGGAGTTGGAAGTGAGGGACCGCCAGCCTTTTAGGGAGTTTGGGAGAAGGATCATGAGAACAGCAAGTGGGTTCGGGGGCATGTCCCTCACCACGGTGTTGCCCTCCACTCCCGCCAGCTTGAAGGGGGTGAGGCCCTGGTGGTTGGGCACGAGGTCCAGGGGCTGCAGGCGGCCTCCGCGCCCGTCGTAGGACAGCAGCAGGTTGTACATCTGGCAGGCGGAGGTCTTGTTGGGCTGGAACACGAGGACGTGCAGCACTGTGTTTCCTGGGGGAGGACACGGGTGTCACGTGGCCACTGGACCCACTGTCCCAGCCCCCCCGCCCCCCCCCCCGCCCCCTCGCTTCCTGCTCCCAGTGCTTACCCAGGGAGTCCTGGGCCCGGATGTTCGCTCCGTGTTCGATGAGCAGACGCACGATCTCCTCGCTGCCCACGCAGGCAGCGAAGGACAGAGGGTGCTCCCCTGGGGACACGGAGGGCTCTGGAGCATGAGTGCCGGCTGGGGTGTGAGTTCTCCCAGGGACGGCCCGTTCCTCCCCACATCTCGGTGCTGGGCTTGGGGACACTTGTCAGCAGAACCAGAGACGGGGATGGTGCAGGAGTGGCTCTGGCCTTAAGCCCCCTAAGGGCTGAGCCCACCCTAGCCTCCCAGGGGCAAGGGGCCCTCCTCTCTTGCCCACCACTCACCTCCCTCCCCCCATGCCTGGCCCTGGCTCTCACCAAAGTAGATGTGGTTGTGGGGGCTGCGGTGGAAAGCTGAGCCTGTAGCTCTGGCGGAGACGCTGGCCCCATGGGCGAGCAGGGCTCGTACCAAGTTCACATTCTGGTTCAGGATGGCCACGTGCAGTGCAGTCTGGCCTGGTTCAGAGAGAACCCTCAGTCATGGGGTCTGTGCCCAATTCCTTCAGAGGCATGCCAATCCACCTGGCCTGCAGGACGTCCCTGAATGTATTTCTGCCCTTGGCTCAGCAGAGCGGCCTGGCACTGAAGGCAATTAGCCCCTCAGGCTGTCTACGGCCTGGCTGGTGGGGGCGGGGCATAATTGCAATCACTGGTGGTGCTGCGAGAGAAATAGAGCCCCGTCCATCCAGGCACATGAGAGGGTTGAAGGGAAATAACAAACAGCCCAAGGAAGCTATGAAAGCCAAGGCCAGAACCTTTGTATTCTTCCCAAGTCGGGGGCCCTCACGTGCAGACCCCGCTCCCCTCCCCATTCCCACCTTGAAAACCTATGTGCCTCCTCACCTACAAAGGGCTCACACAGGGTGGGTTCAAAGGCCAGGTCCGGGGCAGCCTCCATCAGCACCATGGCCGCCTCCAGGTTGTCATAGAGGGCCGCTATGTGCAGCGCTGTCTCCCCCAGGGCCCCTGGGGCACAGCAGGACAGGAATGTCAAACCTTCCCCTTGTCCCCTTTGCAGAAACCCCAGAAGTCCTGGCCCTGGGGCCCATCCCCATCCCATCGAACTCTGAGCCCACCTCTTTGTCGCGAATCGCAGGTTCTGTCCAGCAGAAGTCTCTTCAGGGCACACAGGTCATTGTTCTTGGCTGCCCAAAGCAGTGGCGATTCTCGAATCCTGCGAGAAGGTGAACAGAAGTCAGGCAGAGCTGCAGCGAGGCCAAGAGCAGAGGCCTTACATCACACGAGGTCTTCCCATACCAGGGCTTTGGGGAGGCTCAGCAGAGGGCTGCCTTGCCCCGGGGAGGAGGGCCTGGGCTATGGAATGGGTGGGTGGCCCTGGCAACCGGAGAGGAAGCCATGAGACATGGCTGAACCAATCTAAGCCATGTAAACGTTTCAAGAACCTGGGGAGCTGGAGCAGGTCGGGGAGGTGAAATTTCTCCCCCCCCCGGTCGACACCCTGACCTGCTGAACTGGCTCTGTTTCACCAAGGGGAGCTTGAGAGATCAGAACTGGGCAGGGGTGAGGAGACTGGCCAGGTGTTAGAGCCGTGGATGTTGGTGCGTTGCTCAGGTTCTGATTACCCCTCTGGGCTGTTGGATACACACCCCTGCTTGGGGGCAGGAAGAGTTTGGGGTGGGTTATGGAGGGTCTATTCCTTCTGGGTTTTGCCCTCAAATGGAAAGGTCTGAACACCCAGGTATAACTGAGAAGGAGTCCAGCTTGGAGCTTCTCTGACGGCATGACTCGGAGCGAGCAGGGGAGCCCTGTGGAGATGCTCGTCCCAGGGCACCACCTCTGGTTCATCTGCCCTCCCGCTGCCTGGGTGAACCAGACACATAGAAGCTGAGCCAGTCCTGCCTGGCAAGGAAGTCCTAGCTGGCTATAAAGGTGAGCACAGGGTCTGGCAGGTTGAGGGTCATGAGGGAGAGACCAACTGACTGGTGACCATGGTGTCCCCCAGCCTCAAACTCCTCTCTTCCTATCATCACGGGGAAAAGTGTTTTACTTCAAGAAGCAGCTTTCTTAAATCTCAAGGGCGAGCCCAGATCTGCCCCCACTTAGGGAAGCGCTCTCAGGAGGCACCAGCAGAGTGAGGGACAGCCCTGCCCCTTCTCACCTGGCCCCTCCATCCAAGTGCACCTGGCTCAGGGTGGCGGGGCCGGGCTTCCAGAGTTCAGCCCTGGGCAGAGGGCCCTACACTCAGCCTCGTCTCCCTGGGCCTTCAGCCCACTGCCCCTGCAGAGGTGGGGCTAGAATCCAGCTCTGTCTCAGCAACTGTCCCAATCCACTGTGAAGCATGGATGGAGGTGGGGAGGCCCAAGGTTCCATCCACCACAGGGCCTGGGGTGGGTGTCGGTGAGCAAGCAGAGGGCTTTTCTGGAACGAGGGCTCAGAATGCATCTGGTCCGCTACTCACTTTACAAGGCCAGCACAAAACAAGAGTGCAGAACTCTTTGTTTAAAAAATTTCTAAGAATTTCAAAATAACAGCAGAAGTGCATTCGGTGGCATGCAGGGCTTTTCTGAGGCCCGGAGCTGTGCAGAACTGCAGAGGCCACCTGCCCTGCTCAGTTCATTCTCCTGCTTTTCGATGGGAGACAAGGCCACCAAACTGTGAGGCAGAGGCCCGCCCACAGGATGGGTCCCTGCCCTGCCTGCGTCCCAGGGTCTGGACCTCAGGGCTAACAAACCTTGAAATGACCTGCTCCCAGGTGTATCAGCTCCACCTGAATTGAGCATCCCAGGAGCAGACACGGGCTCTATCAATGTCTGTATCCTCGGTTCCTGGCACACCACACTGCACCGCACTGCACCACAGCACACAGTAGGCTCAATAAAAGGCCGATGAACTGACCCAGGGACTTTCTGGTGTCACCTAGGCTTCCCTCCTCAGCTGGTCAGTTCCAAGTGAACAAAGCTCTCCTCTTTCTCACCAATCAATTTCCTTTTATACTAATGCTAATTCCTCCTTCTTTCTTCCACCAGCAAGACCTCAAAAACCCACAGGGTCTCATCCGCTCTTCTGCAACCTGCTCCCCACCAGCCTGCACCTGCCTGCAACCACCCCTGACACCCTGGCTTTTTCTAGCTGGTCCTTCTGGTCCCCCATCCTCCTCCCCCACCAGGCAGGCTGCCTATGAATCAACAGAATCTACATTCAAGGTCTCCACACCAACCCCCAGCAACTCCACTAAGAGGGGCAGCTGGGGTTTTGTGACTGTGAGTCGGTTGAGGGGAAAGGGTGCATCCAGGTGCCTGACGCTGAATTCTGGGGATAGACCCGAGAGGGCAGGAGGGTTTGTGGATCAGCGAAAGCGGGGATGCCGCAAGACCGGACAGCCTACCTCTTCTGTTGCAGCAGGTGAGCCTCGTCCAGACGTTGATCCCAGTCTTTCTCTTGGAACAGCCAGGAGGTGAGAAGTTTCTGGAGGTGGGTCCAGGACCCTTTCACCTGGGGTGGAGGAACCCTCATGTCCTCTCCTCGCAGGCACTGGCAGGTGATGGGCGAGGTAAAGCGGCAGGTCCAGCGCTCAGCAGCTACTGAGGCAGTGGCAGCATTTGCTTGGGGTTAAGAGTGAGACTGAGTGTATCTCCTGAGTGACTCGTGTGCGCAGTGTGTGGCTGTGGGGGTGTGTTTGATTGCACACACGTGCACTGGGACTGGCTGCCCCACCAGGAGAGAGCAGCTTTACCTGGAGGCGGGGAGGAGCTCTTTCTAGAACAACCCTCTGGGACACGGAGCCTGCCCTGGAGCCAGGGGGAAAGAGGGGAGGGAACTTTGTTCCTGGCAGTGGGCTGGGGCTGAGACCTGGACAGGTGAGGGGTGGGGCAGAGTGATCTAGACAGGAGCAGGGCGAGAGGCCTGGAAGCTGGGTTCCACCAGCTGGGCGGCCAGGGCTGCCGAGAGCAGGAAGTTCAGTTCTGCAGCTGGGCCATGAGCCAGGCTTGAATCCTGGCTCCCTCAGCTCTTCTTGCACATCAGGCGAGCTTTCTGTGCCTCAGCCTGCTTATCTGCTGTCTCATGGAAGTGGCTGAGAAGCATGATCCTAAGAGGTCGACGATGTTGGTTCTCCTTCCACAGATGAGCGTAGAAGCTCCTGGCTGGGGCTGCTTGTCTGAGTTGTGGTCATCCCTGTCCTCAGCCCTGCAGCCCTGCCTCCCAGAAAGGGTCCGTGCCACCCCTCCTTTGTGAGAAACCCACGGTGACTCCCCTCCCAGCTTCTTGGAGACACCCTAAGAGGAAACCTGCAGGGGACCTCATGGTTTCACAGAGGCTGGACAGCTCGGAGTGAGGGCAGGTGGAGGAAGAAGCCCCATGTTTGGGTCCTTCCCCAGGAATGAGGCAGCAGGAGGGATAAGTGAAGCCAAGAGAACATTCTGTTAGGATACCACAGTCTTTTTTCTCCTCCCGATTGTCTTCAAAGCGGTACATACCTATGACGGAACTGTGGTCATTCAATGGCCCTAAGAGGTAGGCGGGACTAAGCGGGGGATTCTCTTTATTTCATAAATGGGAAGACCGAGCCCAAACAGGGAGCGTGGTTACCGAAAGCCAGCAGCAAAACTGGAACTGGCTTTCAAGTGGAAACCTTAGCTCTGGATCACACGCCAGCCCTTGCTGCTTCTTGGGAAGCTTCTGTCTATACAGGTATGAAAGACTTGGGTGGAGATAAGTGGGGGCCCTCCCCCTTGGGGGTCTCTAGGAGCGGGGGAATGCCCCCTTCTTTTGCTGTGAGGAGAGCATTTTTTCAGCAGCTGAAGGATGGACAAAATAACCTTTACAGAAGGACAAGAACTGAAAGGGAAACAAATAAGGCAAGGAACAGTAGAGGCCCTGAGACAAGGAGAAAGCACGCGCCCACCCAGGGGAGGGGGAGATGTGGGGTGAGGGAAGGGGAGGGGGTCACCTTGTGGGGCATTTTTCTGCTTGGCTGGGGGTTGAGCAGTGTGAGGTGGTAATTGGCTCTGCAGCCTTGGGATTTCCAGTCTAAGGAGATGGAGGAGCGATAAGGTTGAGGTGGGGGTTATAGATGAGCTGATAAGCAGAGGCAGGCACAGCAAAGGAGAACTCAGCCCGTTAAGCCAATCTTGGAGGGGGTGGGTGCGGGGCAGCCCGGTCAGAGCTGCACAGAGCAGGTGTGCCGCGTCCTTGGGTGCCAAAGGGGGTGCGGGGTCTTCACCCTCTCACGTGCCCTCCTGTGCCTGCACATGCTCTCCAGTGGGAGAGGCAGGTACAAGCAGCTCGGAGGGGACCAGGTGGTCCCACCTGTCCCAGCTGCAGACTGGAGACTTAGAAACAACTTCCTCATCCTTAAGGAGCTGTCTCTTCTCCCCTCTGGCTTCCTCCCCGCCACCCCTTCACCTCTGTCATATTCCCTACCACTACCCTGTCTGTCCCTTGTCTCCTCTCTTCTGCTGCTTTCTCAGCCACCTATGGTCAAGGACCCCCCCTCCCGCCTCCTCAGGTAGCAGCTTCCTGTCCCCATGACAATGCTTCAAAGTCCAGTGTGACTCAGTAATGCCTCCGAGGTGCCAGCCGGTCAGGAGCAATGGCAGGGCCCAGAGTTCCTTGGTACCAAAGCCTCTTATTCTGATGTGATAAGGAGGAGGAGGAACACACATGATGACTAGGTTTTAATTGATAGGAAATACGCTCCCACCCACATGCCTACAGCCACATGGGGGAGGATTTGAATGCTGTACTTGAAAACCTGAATAGTGATGCTCACTGGATGGTGGAACTATTAGCCTTTTTTGTTTTCCATACTTCTTAAATACTTCTGTAGTAAAAAAAAATTAAAAGGATTCTTGGTTCCTTCAAGGATATTTCCTTTTCAGCACGAGGAGTCAGGCAGGTGGGGTGGGGGAAATAGAAGTGAAGGTGGTCAGTAGAACCAGTTCTTTCCACTCCCTCCTGCCCCACCAAGATGCTCCCCGCCCCCAGCCGCCAGCCCCATGTACGCTTGCTTACGGAGCTGGAGATGGCTTCTCTTTCTGCCAGGAACAGAGTCTCCTCCCCCCAAATAGCCAGGAGGACATTAAGGACTTTTTTCCACCCAAGCATCATTCCCTGGACCTGCAGGTCAATGAGTTCAAAGGAGGGGTGAGCAGGGTCACCTGCTTCCTTGAATCTTTCCTCCCCCACCATTAAGTGACCTCCTGTACCACCCCCCGACCCCCTGTCACCTGGCTTGGATCACCAGGAAGTATAGGAAATAGGCAACCTGAGTTAAGATCTGTGGGAAGAAATATCCACATGCCATCCCCCCTCCCAGAAAAGGTACATGCTTCTGCGCCTGTTCCTGCCCCTGTGTCGGGTGGTTCATTCCGTTGGAATGTGCTGTGAGCTCGTTGGGACAGATCAAGTGTGTCTAACATCTCCTCCCACCAGTCCTTGTCTTTGCACCCCTCCTGTGTTGCATGGCCTGTGTCTGTTTCTGGTTTTCAGGGCAGGCCTCCATCCTGTCTCCCCAACCCCACCCCGCCTCATCCTTAACCACCATCTCTGTCCCAAGAAGCAGATGGCAATTAGCCAAAGCAAAGGTCTGCCAACAGGGGTGTTCTAACCGGGTCACAGGCAGGGTGGGCAGCGGGCCACTGAGGCAGGTTTCTCCAGATCTGTTACTCAGGTCTCCTTGCCCCTCTGCCACAGTGTGTCTTCTCTGAAGACTCTACCTCCTGCTATCAAGCAAGAAGTTTAGTGAATGAGACCCTGACAATGTCTTCACTGTGCCTAAGAATACACGAGTATGAAAAATGAGAGAAGAAGCTGTTTCAGTCTATCCACACAAGAGGACAAAGGCTAGGATGGAGGAAGGAAGGAGAGTATGGGTTCCCCTTGGGCCCAGGGCACCCTGCTGTCTGTCTCTGTCTCGGTCCTGATTCTCTCTCTCTCACACACACACACAGTATGGATGGACCCTTCTCCCCGCTCCACCGCTGCCCCTCCCCCTCCCTCGTTCTCAATGGATCTGAGTTCCAGGCACAGCCCAGGACCTGACAATCCTCATTTCTGTGTTGTCTGGGCTTCCTCCCAGGCAAGCCACTTTCCTTAGAGAAAGGCTGCATGGGAGTGGGAAGCTGTGACATTTAGAACCAACAGAGTTCATCAACATCTTGCACTGCTCGTTGTGTCTGTGTGATCCTGAGCGGGTGAGTCATTTGTCTTGTGAACCTCAGTGTCCTCGTCTATCTAATGGGTGTGAGGGCACTATTTCTTTGAGACCTGCTTGCCGTGAGGATGTGACAGATGTGAAAGCAGATCACGGACTCCTAAGTCACTGGCGTTGCTCTCCCCAGGATGAGCCACTATGGTCAGCCTCGAAGGCTCCGTTGTTCCCTGCTGGCTACTCTCCACTCTCTTGCCCAGGGATGGAACTCTCTAGTGAACTGGAGTGAGTCAGCCCATGGCTGTGATGTCACAGAGCTCATGAGGTCAAAGTCCTATGGAAGGGAAGGGAAGAAAACAGTGCTGGGAAGGGGTAAGGGCCGGGACAGGGACAGGGGAGGGAGGTGGCAGGTAGCCTGCTGGGCACTGGGGAGCAGGAAGGCCGCAGGCGGTGGATGGGCAGGCCTATGACTTCCCTGGGCTCCCAGTTCCTCAGGGCAGCATTTCTGGCAGCCCTCCTACTACTGCTGCAGGTAAAGGGGGTGGAGCCTCAAAGAGGGAGCCCAGGCCCCAAAGAGACGGATCAGAAAGAGAAAATACCCTCTGCAGGTAAGTAGAAAAGGGGCACAGCATTTGGAGGCTAGGGACCAGATCTGTGTGTAGTCAGTCTCAGATTACTTATCAGGCCAGAGTGAAATCTGAGAGGGGTTCAGGTGGTGGGAGAATAGCCTGGCCCCCTATTATTGCAGTGCGAGGGTGGTGTGGGAAAGGCCCTCGAGTGGGGCCCCATTCGGGCCAGTGGAAACTGCATGGGGTTTTCATGTGTAGGAGCATAGATGCATCTGTCTGGGGACAGGATCTCTGGTTTTCATCTTTCTGTAAGATGGCCCCTCACTCCCAAATGATGTGATGCTTCGGAGGAGGTAGTGTGAGTTGGAAATGGGGTGTGTGCGCTCTGGAGTCGGAGCTGTGGTTGCACACAGACCAGAAGGGACCTCCCGATGGAGCGTCACCTCTCTGGTCAAGGACAAGGATAGGAGCAATTGAGTTAAAAGCCCCAGGCCCTAATTGCTCTGGTATTCTAACTTCCCCTTTCTGGTGCAGGGCTGGGGTGTGGGAGGGGGGCAGGTTAGGATCAGTGTTCCTGAATCTTCCCCTTGCTCCTGTTCCAGATCAGAATCAAGAGCAGTATGAAGAGTACTTTGTGGCTTCCTCAGTGGGTGAGAGGTGGCAGAAGGTGGACATGGCCCAGCAAGAGGACGACAAGACATTGGAGAGCGCCGTGGTGCGCGAACACCTATTTGACCTGGCCTTGTGCCTCAATCTGGCCAGCGCCATGTTTTTTTTATGAGGGACGTCGAGGATGGCATGGTTTTCTGGGCCCTGGATGAGGACCTGGATAGCTACCTCAGCTTCATGATAGCATACTGACCCTCTGTCCCCCGGGATCCGGGTCACCACTCCCCAGGGAGACGTACACATGGCTTCCTGCCCTCCTCGCCTCCCCCTGCTCTGAGCTCCATCTTCCAGGGCCGGAGACACCAGACCTGTGCCCTCCTCTCTGTCACGCCTCTCCTGGCCTTGTTCAGCACAGCAGATTAGGGGGAGGAGGCAGCCATAAGAAAAGTAACAGCAATAAAATCCTGCAAAACAGCCAGGCGCAGATTTGTGAGACTTAATCAAAGCCCTCCTATCTCTAACTGGTCTGTTGACTCACCCGAGACGTCTGGGTCACCTAGCGTGAGACCTACCAGTTCACCCATCACTGGTTCTTTCCTTTCTCGTGCCTGCGCCTCTCTGCTTGGAAGTTTCTCCTCTCAACTTTTCTGGCTTCAGGGCACAGAGCATTAGCAGGAAAGTCATTAAGAGACAGGCAGAAACCAAGTTCCAGGTTTTATTTTTGGAGAAGAAGGGAAGAGGAGACATCACCCTGATTCCATGGAGGAGGCTTTGGCACGTCTGCACTGAGGTCTCTCTGGGAGCCAGGTTACCAGAGCTGGCAGCGGCAGGAGGGGTTCAGGAGGGCACCGTGCGGACAGCGGAAGTGTCTGGCAAAGGCGAGAGTGTTGCTGAGGGGCCCATGGACCCGAAGGGTGGGCGGGCTCTGAGTGTCCTGGGAATCCTGTGTGCTGAGCTCCCTACACATCACCTGGGGAGGAAGGAAGGTCCACAGAGGGGAAGGAGAATAACAGGGAAGATAAGAGTCAGTAGGCAAGACCTGGCAACAAGGTGGTGACTAGGGATAGCAGACGAAGACAAGAGTATGGATGGGAATGGCCAAGGGCCATGTGGAAAGAGGAAGAGTATCTGCCAGCTGTAGGTAATTTCACCTGGCACTAGACATTCGAGGCAGGGCCAGGCCTGGGGAATCAGACTATTTATAAGTGACTGACGGGTGGGGTCTGCTGGAATTCTGTGAGTGGGTGTTTAAGCACACTGAGGAATTGGGGGCAGCATCTGTTGAGGGAGTACTCAGTACATGGTACTCAGATTGTGCCAGGTGGGGACCACACCTGGGGGTAAGGTCTTTCAGGAGAAATGTAATCTATAGACAGCCTGTTAAGGCTCATTTCTGAAGGAGTTTGTATTCCAGAGAAGAAATGCGAGGGGAAAAACGTCGAGCTCCTCCCGGAGGGATTTGGGAGTAGTGTGCTATCGGCGTGGCTGTTTGAGGGGGATGCTAAACGTGGTAGAAGAGTTTGTAGCGCTATGAAGGGATGGGCCCCGGGGGCCATGTGTGAAAGGACAGCGGTGGGGGCCTGTGGGGGGGAGGTGCCTGAGCAGGAAGAGACGCTTTCAGCATTACCGAGAGGGAATTCATCTGATAGGGAGCAAGCCATGGGGGGAGATGGCAGCTGCCTACCTGGGCGTAGCTCCAGAAGAAGAGTTGCTCGGGGGTGAGGTCAAGGTCGGGCAGGGTGGTCTCCCCGTGGTGCCATAACAGCCTCTTGTTGTAGGCCTGGATATGGGGGTGAGAGAGGGAGTACCCTTCGTCTCCAGACCTGAGACCGTTTGGAAGCCCTATCCACAATACCCAAAACCTGGTCATGGCCCCCTTTCCCAAGTGTGGCACAAACGCACGGGTCTGAGACAGAAGAAAATGGACTTGTCAGAAAACCTACGGGTAGCCTGGAAAAGAGGGATCTGCTCGGTAGGAGGGGGATTCCCAGGTGGCTACTGTTCAGGGGGACGTGAAGGGCAGAAAGCTTTGCAACTACGTCTGCATGAGGGTGGTAGAAGGAAAGGTAGGGGGCAGGGTGCCAGGTGAAAGGAGGTCCCGGCGCCTGGGATGTGAGTCACCTGCAGTGCAACAGCCAGCGCCCCCACGTCGGCCGCGCTCTCCAGCAGCGCGTGGGAGCCATTGAAGGAAGTGCCGCCATGCACGGGCAAGGCAGCGTAGAGGCTCTCCAGGCACAGCTGCTCCTTCTCCAGGGCGTGAGTGTCACAGGCCGGGCAGTTCCCAGGGAGTACTGTGGAAAAGGGGGCCGGGGAAGGAAGCGGTGAGGCACGGTGCAGGGGCCAGCACGTGGAGGTGCCACGGACCAAGCCGGCCCCAGGGGCACTGCAAAGGCTGGGGGCTGCCCCACCAGGAGCCCTCACACACCCTCCCGTTCTCCTTGTCTCGGCCTGGGCTCCCTATGGCCCCGCCTCCCAACAGCCCCCTGTTACCCACAGAGCTGGTCAAAGACGTGCAGCAGCTCACGGGCCATGATACTGCCGGCAGCACCAAAGTTGACGGCCCTGAGGAGACAGGGCAGGTCTTACCCCCAGAACCCTGCGACAGTTTTAATCCCAGTCCTCCAACCGCCAAGTCCCGTCCATCGTAACATCTGCCCATCTCTCTTAGGAAGCGTCCCGCCCACCCTCACGGAATGGCCCGTACCTGGGGTAGTCAGGGTGAAAGAACGGTGGTTGGAGGAGTCCAGCGGGGAAGACCACCACGTGGTCAGATACGGAATAATAGGCCTTGACCCCCCAGGGGGACACCTGCCACCTGTGGGAAGAGCACACAGGAACACCAGCTCCATCTTTTATTGTCCCCTCCCCGAGACATAGGCGGTAACCCCCAGCTACTTTCACTGTTCTTGTCTCCTTGAGCCCTGGCTCGTTCTCTTGCTAATCATGGGTGGGCTTCGCTGGGATGCAGTATCTCCTTCGCTCTCATACCTGTGGTGGGGGAAAGGCTCCAAGAAGCTCTGGATGATTCTGGCTCGACGGGATCGAATGCCACTGAGGAAGGACTGCAGGAAGCTGGGTCCAAGGTGCACCTGGGAGGAGGCAAGAGGCAAGTATGCATGCACCCCCGCATGGCCTGCTGGCTACACCTGGACATGTGCACACCCCCGTACAGCGGAAACCAGCGTGACAGCACCGCACCACCGGGGGGCTAGTCTGGCCTCAGGGCCGCACACAGATGCACACACTCAGGCAGGTCACGGGAATGCATGCGCGTATATGTGTGCACACATCGTGGCCTGAAAAGGTTCTGTTCTTCTGCTGGCAAGACCCACGGTGTGGCTGTTTGCCCATGAGGCCTGGTGGGCAAGGGGCCAGGGAGGGGTTCTTTCGAACCACCCAGGGAGAATGGATTGTCTGCCACTCCAGGAAGTCAGCGGGTGGGGGGGCGGTGAGGAAGTTGAAGACAAAGGAGAGCGGTCAGGGGCAGGGACCCACCTCACTGTATTTCTGGCTGGCAAGCGCTGGCGTCATGGCCCATCCGGGGGCCCCCATCTCTACCTGCAGCTGGGTGACCTGGGGAGAGACACAAGGTAGAAGGAACCCAGCTTCCCCTGAGCCTGTCAGAGGGCATTTCTCCATGGCCCTGTCCCGGCCTTTTATGTTGTCACTAGGGTGTGCACGCTGCATGTTGGTGTTTAAACTTGCCGTGTACCCTTGTGTCTTTTGCGCTCTCCTCTAGCTACTGGGATCTCCTGGTCCATTACTCAATTCCACCCCCTGCATGTCCTGACCCTGTCTCTTTCTCCGGGCTCACCCTGTCCTGGGCCTTTTTCCGAGTCTCCTCATCCATCCAGGGACGCCTTCGGAGGCGGGTGACAAGGGTGTCCTTAATGGCAGCGAATAAGTCCATGGCCTGTGGGTGTGAGGGGGCAGAGACAGAGGAACAGGATGAGGGTCAGCCTCGGTCTTGGGTCCTGCCCGCTAGGCCTCTGAGAAGGGGCCTTGGCCCTGAGGAGCTGCCGGAGAAGGGGGATGATCTCAGAAAGAGAGAGTAGAAAGCGGTGCTTCCCAGGTGGCCAAAAACCTGGGGTAGAACGGTCTGCAGAGACAGAAAGGGAAGGTGGGAGCCGGTCACTCCTGAGGGTCAACAGGGGACACAATTTCTTCCCATGGGAAGATCTCAGCTTGCTGAGGTGGGGAGACCTGGTCCTTACTCTTGGCCAGGCAATCCGCACAGAAAGTGGAGGGTGGATGAGGACCATTGTTCTGTCTCTGCTCTCGGGGACACTTGTCCTCACGCCCTCCTTCTTAAGGCATGCTTTTCCTGTCTCCATCCTCCCGGGTGCTTCGGTGTCCCAACAAGCTGAAGTCTCTCTCCCTGGCTTCACAACCTGAGTGTAGGGTTATTGCTTCCCCAGCCATCTACCACCTTGTGTGTGTCTTTTCTTGCTGGAGGAGAGTGGGTGAGAAGATCAGGAGCCTGTTACTTTGTCTGTATGTTAGTTCTCTCTTCTATAAAATTAGGATGAGGCTAGGAATTAAAGCAGTTCAAGCAACGTGCTAACAAGAGTACCAGGCACAGGGAAGGTACTCAAAAAGTATCCAGTAGTTATTTACTTTCACTTCTTAAGATCGTATCATCCCATCCTCATGTCGTTTCCTGCGTTGTTAAAAGATCATAAACAGGGAGTAACCTCCCAGGTCATAGAGTTCAGTTTTCTCATTTTATGGTTGAGGAAACACAAGGGCAGGCAAGCTGGGTGACCTGCCCAAGTCAGAGCGTGTTGTGTCCCCTCTGTGCCCCACGGCTAAACTGTGCGGGCTCTGGGGACATAGCACGTTCTTCTCTGGGTTCTCTCTGCGTGACTGCCTGACTCCCTAAATACATAACCATCAAGAAGGGCAAAGTCAACAGAATCAGGAGAGGACAGGCTGGGTGAGGAGGGGTGCAGGGACAGGGGCTGGGGAAGAGCCCTCACATACAGCACTGTGGGTGCTCGGGCTGAAGGCCTCACGAACAAACCAGGCTGCCAGCGTGGGCTCGAAGGCGGCTCCGGTCTCCTCCACGCACGTCATCCGCCGAGAGTAGGCAGGCTACGGAGACAAAGCGTGATGAGTGGTTTCCGTCAAGGGTCTTCCGCAGCTGCTTTCTTAGGCCCATCTTCTCTAATCCTCCCCGAGCCCCAGAGATTGCTGTCTTTTCTGGACATTCTGGGTTTGTCTCTCTTGATTCAGCTATCCGTTTTGGGGGGCACATGTGGGTTCGTTGCGGCTCAGTAAGAAAGAGGCTTCGTTTTCCAGGATTAGTCTCCTGAGCCTGGGTTGGGCAAGTCATCCTTGTGTATAGCCTACTGAATTCGAAAGCAAGGCCTCTGGGAGGCTTACTTACGGAGAATGGAAATCCTCTCCTGTCCGTCGGCCACGTCATTCCCACCCACCACAGGCAACGAACACACCGGAAGCCCAGCCATGTCTCCCCTTCCCATGCTCCTTTGTTAAAATGCAAATTAGAGAAGATGGTTCCTCCTTCTCTTCCACTGCCTTCCCCCACGCTCCAAATGGTTATCATGGATCATGTGTCTTATAAAGAAGAAAAGTATCAGAATGAAGTTGGGGTGCAGATGCCACCCCGCACTTTGGTAGGAGAAGAAGACTGAAGAAAAGACTACAGCTGTGAATTCAGAGAAATAAGACACTTGTGGCCAGGGCCAGATGGAACGAAGAGAAAATAGGATGAGATGGGAAGACATCTTCAACCTCAAAGGTGGGGAGATGGTTGGATAAAACCCCAAGAGGCCTCTGGCAGCTGGGGTGTTTTTTCACAGAAGGACAACAAGAATAAGAAAAAGAGAGATGCTGGGGAGGTTTCGGCGATGGACCTGGCTTGGCTTGGGAGAGTCAGCCAAGGGGTTGTCCCAGAGACACAAGAGCAGGTTGAGAAACGCGTTCCAGGGGCCGGGTGGGAATAACAGAGCTGGCTAGGGAGGGCTGGGCTGGGACTGAGGAAAACCAGCTAATATGCTAATTTGGGCTAAGTGGGATAAAGTCACAAGACTTCATGCCTGTAACTGATTTACTCCCCTTAGAGCTCCTCTCAGGAGAGGGAGTTAAGCCGCCACTAAGCTCTCCACCCCGAAGACTGGAGAGAGGGTTCCAGGGGCTCCCACCAAAGAGGGGCCAGAAGGAGAAGGGCCTGTAGTGTCCTCATGAAGAAGGAAGTCCCGGGCCTGCCTTGTAGGATGTTTATCATTTTGCAGGTGGCTCCAGACTCAGTTGCCCACACTGTGTTCTTGTCCCCTCACCATGAGACCTGTTAAGGCCCTTGTGAGGAGAAGGGAATGAGATACTTTCTCTAGTGTATTAGTTGCAGCTCTGAAACACAAATGGGAAATGCAAACACAAGTTGAAAGGAAACCTGAGTCTGATAGTAATGCCTGGGTCAAGTGCAGGCTCTGCTGGCCTCCTTCTGTGTCCAGCCCCCACAGGCCTGCCTGCCACAAGCTTGGCTTTGGGGCGACACCGGGCACAGCAGCAAACAGCATCTGCCCTTGCCACACCTCCTGGTCCTAGAGTTGTCCCCCGATCCCTTTTGCTGGTGCCTGCCCCTTCCTCTAGCCACCTTCGCCTGCTCCACACCTGTCGCCTTAGCCTGGGCCACGGCAGGCCTTGACCTGGTTGCAGAGAGTAAAGGTGCTGCCTCAGGCTCACCCCTGTGCCACTCTGGGAATCATTAAACTATTTTTTAAACACTTGGAAAATTACATGCAATGACTGAGAGCCAACCTAGGATCACTGGGGACAAATAAGGTCAAAGTAATAGCGACTTTTCTGGTTAATAGGTTCTCCACACTAGGACACACCACCAACCGGGAGTCACAAAGTCAAACAGGGGCCATGCAGTGATGTAAGGGAGAGAAGCTGACATCAGAAGCACAGGATGTGGAGGGATGATGGCAATCGGGGGAGAGTGTGCCCGGTCCAAACCGAGCTGCTGCGAGTTTGTGCCCTGGAGGAGGCTGACTGAGCTACGCCCAAGCGTCACGTCAAGTTTGCCACAACAAAGGATGAAAATCCAATGATCGGCGTGCCATCTCCTCAGTTTTGAATCTTGGTGATTAATTAAAAGTTTATAAAATGCTCCCAAGGCCACCAAGACACAGCAATAGGTCAGATCCATCCTCTAGGGCCACCTCAATGCTACCTCCGCACAGAGAATTCAGCATTTACCAAGTGTCCATTTCTAACTTAAACCTCAGTACTGCGGACGCACCAGCTACAAAAGTGAGCCCAATACCTGGTCCAACTTCCTTACGGAGCTGCTTAAAAGATGACAGGGAACAATACCTTGAAAATACTCTGTAAATTCTAAACTCTTACCCCACCGGCATGATTTTGATTTCAAGAAGACGTCTGATAAAACCACAAATGAAATCCTTGTGAATTAGATGGAGAAATGTATGTTGGATGATAGTATGATTTGAGTGGATTCTCAGCCGGCGGAACCATAACAAAACATCAAAGGTGAATGACTCCAAGATTGTATGGGCTTCCCTGACCAGGGCTATGGACAATTGGAAGATACTCCCCATCTGACACACCCTCTCTCCTTGTCCTGTTTTATTTCTCCATAACATTTATTACCCCCTGAGCTATTTTATTTAGTTAGTTTATTGTCTTTCTTTATCCATTAGAATATACGTGTCTAGGGGCAGAAATTGTTGTCTATTTTGTTCACTGTGTTCTGTAGCGTCTAGAGAAGGGTCTGGTGTCTAGTAGGTGCTCAATAAATACGTGCTGCATAAATGAATGGATAAATCCACAGGCCTGGCCTGACCCAACACTCTTCCGTCTTCAGGATCTTAACAGTGGTCTAGATTCTAGGTGAGGATACGCTATAAAACTGCAAAGGACCTCAGGGGGAGAAGAAAAGGTAATAAAATGGATGATGGAAAAAACTGAAATTACCTGAGTAATTTGGGACACTGGGCTGAATATAAATAGTTCATATTTCACAGGTACAAATGTGAAGCCCTGCTTTTATTTCCCCAAACTCAGCTTTCCAAATTTAATAAGACCTGACTTAATAGCCATTTTTATTGATCGTATATTCAAAATTCATCAACACAATATGGCCATATGATGAGACCCAGCAGTCTTTTTGTATAAGGCCACTGCAAAGTAGAATGCAGTCAAAAGAGTATGGTTAGAAATCTGGACTTAATAGCCATTGAATAAAACCATAAATTCTGGTCAAATTAAGGCCGAAACCTTGGCAGTGTCCCCGACTTCACTCTCTTCCTCACAGCACGCATCTGTCAGGTAATCCTGTCGCTCACTTTCAAAACACATTCTTTTAAAATATACCCAAACCCCTCCAGTGACCTACCAGGCCCTCTATGGTCCCCAACTTCCCGCTCTGAACTCCTCCCCACTACAGTCCTGTCTGTACCCTCGGGTCCAGTTGCGCTGGCTCCCTGCTGATCCCCAAACCGCTGGGCGTGCTCCCCCAGCAGAAAGCCACTCTTCTCGGCCAGAGCCACCAGGAGGACTTAGTGCACCCATAGTGCACCGCGTTTTAGCCAGCCAGTCCCCTGCCTTGGCCCAGGGAAAGGACAGCCCTTTCTTTGCCAGAAAACTTCAACTCTCTAGACCTTGCTTCCATCCTACCTCTGGTGCAGAGATCCTACAGGTCGGTCAAACCTGCCCAGACCTCTCCCTCTCGGGAATTTCAAGAGTATCTGTTGTCTAAACCAGAGTTTCCTTGGAATGTAGCTATGCCCTTTCATTTATTTGTTGTATGCCTGCTTCTGTGTTACAAGGACAGAGCTGAGTGGTTGCAACACCGACCCCGTGGACCACAAAGCTAAAAATTTTACTATCTTGACCTTTATAGAACTTGCCAACCCGTTTTCTGTACCACCCACCTATTTCTTAACCCTTCACAGTATGTGGTCGACAAAATGGCCTCGTGAGCCAGACGGGTCGTTCTAGTGTCTGTTCCTTCGTTCATGAGCTGTGTGGTCTTGTAAGAGTTACTTGTTCTCTCTGAGGCCCTCAGAGTGTTTCTGGGAGGATTAAATAAAATCATTTATGCTAAAAGTTGCATGCAGTGAAACTGCAAAAGAGTAACTGCACAGCATACACCAGCTCTTTTTACTATGCATTATATTTGGTTCTGTTGTTTCAGAGAGGTGATGTGCCTTCCCCAAAGCCACACAGATGTTTGTTGGTAGACCTTCATTCAGCCTTTAAGCCAAAGAAAAATGATATATCCTAATAAATGCATTATATGTGTATTTATATATTTATACACACACACATATATATGCACACACATAGATATATGAAGGATGGCAGCTTTAGCAATTTGTGAGCCTTCTAAGTTCAAGTGTCAGTTTCAGCACTGACATTCTTTCCCCTCAGTCAAAAAGTGTCATCAGGCCGCAGTTCTGGGATTTATAGGAAGCCGTTCGTTGCCAGGGATTTTGTAGCAACCCCAATACCCCAACTAAGAGGAGTGAGAACTCCGCTCTTCTTCATCTGAGTCAAGAGAAAGTCTGAGCAGAAGGAATCTTCTTGGGGCCTTGTCCACATGAGTGAGAGTCCTAAGGAGGAGTGCTTTTTTACTTTTCTTTTTTAGCACAGTGATTAAGCACACAGGCTCTGCAGCCAGACTGAGTTCAAATCCTAGCTCTTCCACCTCACTAGGTATTCTACCTTGACCAGGTTCCTTAACTCGTGTGCGTTAATGTCCCTGTCTATAAAACAGGGACAAAATGGTATGCCTCCCTCATGGGAAAGTTGTGAGGATTGAACCAGCTCATCCATCTAAAGGGCTTAGAAAAATGTCTAGCACTGAGCAATAAGTAAACTCCAGTCCCTGCGCACACATAGCCCCTCTCTGAATTCCACAGGTGTTTCAGGTTGCCAAAGCAGTGAGTTTCTCCATGGCAGAAAAATGACTCATAAATTACTAAAATAAAAACAACCAAAAACAAAACACCGATTTTCAAGACTACACTGAGACCTTCCCTGGGGTTTGTGTGTCTCTAACACACTGGATGCCTCCGCTTGCGTTCGGATGTGTCTAACCCGGGACTCCACCGTTCTCCGTGGAGGAGTGTCTCTCGTCTTACCGAACACAGCACACTTTGGTTGGTGGGCTGCACTTGCTCTATAGCCCCCTCCTCAGACGTACTGAGATCTGTACCACGAACCCCAGCACTGGGCCTGACAGATGCCCCTGGGTGTCGGAGACGGATTCTTTGTGAAGAATCTGAGCACCAAACACTGGAATCACCCAGAGAGGAAAAGCCACTGCTTGCTATGTCTGTCTCTCATCCCGTCCTCAAACCACAGAGTCCAGAGAGCGAGGCAAATAGCTGAAGGGTCATGACACAGGAAAAGTACCTCTTGATAACTTTAGAGTTCTATATTTAAACTTTCACACTCAGCAAAGGGCCATAGATATAGCCAGGTGTGTACCTAAAAGGCCTGCTACCTGGTGCCTGAGTTCTCCAGGTAAGCGTTGCATGCCCGACCCGTCTGCTTCCATGGAAAGCCCAGACACTGAGAGGCACCTACCCTCATGCCCACTACCTGAGAGCGACAAGCCAAAATGCACCCCTCGCAACGACAGGTGCTCCTATAGTCCCCAGTCTGAAACAGTTCCTCCCCTCCTGTCCTCACCACAGGTGGCCGTCCCGTCAGCTTCTGCAGATTCTGGTTCAGCAATCTGTGTGCCTCCCGGAATTTACTGCTCAGCGCTGGGGAAAGGGTCCCCACCAGCCCGAAGATCATGTGGCTCTGCAGAAAGTCACTGTGGAGGAGAAAGAGACCTACACTCGTACCCCAGTGCTCTGGGGATCCCTAAAGCAAAGCCTCCCCTTGCCTAAGTCCCCTGGACTCTGGGGAGAAGCCCCTGCTCCTCCTGTTTGACTGTGAAAAAGTGAAGGAGAGCTTTTTTCGGTGTGGGATGGGACTGATAAAAAAAGAAGAACTAGGTGAAGAGTCAGACTTCTCAAGTCCCAGGGAGAGAAGGATCTGAACGAGACAAAGGCTGCGCTTCAAGTTCGCAAAACCGATTCATCTACTCCCACAACCAAGAAACCGCAGCTCATCTTGAGAAGGGTCTTCCAAGCACAGCAAAGCTGAGGTCGGGGACTTTCTCTGTCCCGCTGGCAATTCGATTAGCAGGCTGGACCTGTGCCCTCACGTTAACCTGCGCACGCCCACATGAACGCTCGTCTGCTTCCCTCAGGAAGCGTTTCTGAATGTCGCTGCCACTGAGTTACTACAAAGAGGGGCCCAAACCCCTGGACGGAAGCCCCTTCAGGTGGTGGCCACACAGGTATCAGGGATGGCGGAGAGCCCTACGCAGAGCCTCCCCGTCACGTGCCCACCTTCCTTAACTTCCTGACCTTTCCCACAAGGTCCCCAGGGCCCTGTCACCACAGCTGGGAAGTGGCCTTTCCCTCAGCTTTTCACTGCACCCTGAGCAGCTCAGCCTTCACTTTCTCCTCTGCTCATCCCGTGGCCTCTTGCTCACGCCCACCAGCGGCTAACCAGACATGCCTGGCTGAGCTGTCCCATGACTGGACTTCCAGCATCTTCTATAGCTCAGAGGCTCCTCACGGGCTGGGTTCTACTCCCAGAAAATCCCATGTCTTTCCAGACCCCTGTATCCCGCATCTCATGCATGTTTTTCCTTCCCCACGACCCCAAGCCTCCCAGCCTTCCTCCATTCCTTCTTGGGCTGTCCACCCCACCCATTCTGTGGCCCATGGTTCGAGTCACCCCTATCTTCCTGGGAGGCCCTCGCCAGCCTGCATTCTCCAAAGCCATCTGTACCCCTAAGACCTCTGTACAACCCCGATTCCATCAGGTGCCAACCTGTGGCTTGACAGCTGTTCTTCCACCAGTTGTGACATGTTTTTCAAATAATCCAGATCATGGACCACGATGGTCTGGGAGGGGCTCAGGGACATCTGGTTGAATGTTGCTTGCAGGCAGGACAACCAATCGATGGCAGGGGCCATTTCCTTAGAGGAAAGACACAAAGGCTGAGGGGAACAGCAAAGAGGAGGGGGGAAAGGAGAAAGATTTCTCTACCTCCCAGGTTAGAGGGGAAGAGGGGAGGGGGTGGTTAGGGCTGGAAAGGATTGAGGGAATGAGGAGGAAGAAGACAAGGAGGCGAAGAAAGTTTGGGAGACAGACCTTCATGCCCACGCTCCTCCAGTCCCCGGTTCAAGTCACCTGCAGCTGGTCTATAGTGACAATCTGGAAGAGCTTTTCCTGTGCCCGCTGCTGTTCCAGGGGCCTCAGAAACTGGAACAGCCGTGAGGTAATGGAGATGGACAAGGAGGCATGCTGTTGCACCTGGCCCGGGTCTCCGCCCAGCAAGGTCCCCAGCTGGTTCAGGTAAGTCAGGTACTCCCGCACGATCTGGGGGAGGGGTAACCTCAGTCACCGCCACCAGCGGCCCTACCTTTCTCCTAGCATCGGAGGTCAAGCCCTTTGTCCACCACTCCATCTTACCTGGGCATAGATCTTCTGCTCCTGCTTTTGCTTGAGGGGAACGTCAAACTCTGGCTGGTCTATCTGGACACAAGAGAGACTGGAGAGAAGTGGGTAGTGTGGAGGAAGGAGAGGACAGGTGTGGGGACACGGGGCCTGTGCCACGCAAGATGGCCTCAGGAAATGGAATGAAGACAGTGCAGAGAAGGAGCAAGAATCTAAAGAAAGCAAGGGGCTGGGGACAGGGGGCATGGAAGGAAAGAGTCCAGACAAGGAACTGTGGAGAGAAGGTGGGCATTTCAACCGGTTTTGGGGGTGCTCAGCAAGAGAAGCCTCATAGTCTGTGTCTCGAAGGGAACTGCTTCTGTGCAAGGGCCAGGTCTGGGTGTAGGGGTGAGATGCCCCTCCAGGTGCAACATTTAAGAGGCACTAAAAGCTGAGTATCAAAATAACTGATATCCTAATTGACATTTGAAAAAATCAGAATGAATGCTAAAAATCCACACTGAATAAAACAACAAGGCTTTGGTCACCATGGAGTTTTGTTTTGTTTTTTCCCCCAAAAAACCCTCACTGTACTTTTGATCTGATTTTTGAAAAATTGTAGGTGTTTTCATGGAAGTCTACAATACAGTTTTAATCCATTTTGAAAAAAATTACCTTATTTCAAATAGTCCATGATGAACAGAAATGTGAGGTTTCTGTTCATCGTGGATTTTTGCACTGACTTTGATTTTTAAAACCTGTTCATTAAAATAGGGTTTATCTGGATTACTGAGCTTTGGGCACCCTCCAAAATTTGCAGCCGAGTGGCTTGCTCGAGCGCCTGGCCTCACCTTAGTTCTGGCACCGGCATGTCCTTGACTCTATTCTAAAGATTGTTTCTCCCACACTTTTCCTTTTCCCACTTCGATATCCACCCCCACAACCTTGAGCTCTATACATGTCCCTACTTGGAAAAACTTTCACCTGACTCCTTTGTCACACGCTCTGTCCAAACTAAAGAACTATGTCATCTGTACCCCTGCTTCAGCTTCCTCACCTTCCTCAGAACCTGTACAGAACCCGTGACCATTTCCATAACCATTTCTGATATTACCTCTAGGAGGACTCCAGTGCAGTCTCCTCATTCCTTATTCCCTGAGCTCAGAAACCTTAGAATCTGAGATGAGCTGTCCCTCCGGAAACGGGCTCCTCCCCTGTCCTTTGTGGCTCACCCATGCTGGTCTGACTCCCGCCTCTCTGCCGGTTCTTGCTCTTCTCTGCCCCTGCCCCCTCATTGGGCTGTGCCCCCTGTAGTCCTGTAGTCCATTCTCGCTGCCCATTCTTCTCCCCAGAGGCCACCCGGTCTCAAGTTGATAGTAACTACCCTCCTCCCATTCACACCAAATCAAAACTAGGGTCAGGGGAGGGTCATTTTCTGATTTCTCTGCCTTCTTTACATATATTCAGTCACCAATTCCACTGGACCATGACCACAAGAATAAAGTCACCTAAACCTTGAGGCCATCCTGGCCTTTCCTTTCCATTTCTACTGCAAGCATCTTAGTTCATAACCTCAAAGTTGTTCAATTCCTCAGCACCTCCAGATTGACCTCCAAAACTGCTAACTCTACTGAAGCTCAGAGCACAGCCATTGTGTTTGAAAGCTCTTTTTTGGTCTATTGTCAACAGTTATCATCTCAGGCTGCCTCCTGAGGTATGGAATAATTAGTCCAACCTTATGTCTTCAGTCTTCCCTTTACCTCTGACTGCATACCCCCCTTAACCCCTGTTCACCAGACCTGCGTCCTCACTGAACCCACAGAGGAGTCAGACCATCCCAGGGTCTTCCCTTAGCTCAGGACTTCCCCCTGCTGCCCTTTCCTTGCCCGTTAGCTTCACCTTTACCTGTGTGAACCAACCACGCTTCAGGACTCAGCTCCCGTTCTCGCCTCTCTGAGCCTTTCCTTAACCATTTCAGATTTCAACTGATCCCCAAAGGCCATTAAACTCCTGGGCACCCCTTCCAGAACTGAAGTCTAGGACACCTTATACTTCTTATATATTTATCCTTTTACAAATCTGTGAAATTTTTTAGAACGGAGTCAAACATATAGCCTCACATTGCCTACCACAATACCAATGCCCCAGTGTTTTCCTTTACTCGTTTGCTCAGCAAACACCTGGTCTGGGCCTCCAGCTGCCTGGCCTGGCGCTGAGGAACAAAGGTGAATAAGGAGTAGCCTTGTTTTCAAGAGGCTTACAGCCTTCAATTCAGTGTTACATGCTGAGAGCATGGGAAAGAGGGGATAGTGGGGTTCCCTAAGTCTAGCCAGGATGTCAGTGAAGAATTCTTAGAAGAGATAACAACATAAGCCAAAATTTGAAAAGTATGTAAGTTTTCCAGGCTGAGTGTAGGAGGCTGGGGAGTGGTGTTGCAGGCAAAGGGAGTCACATATTCGAGGGACTGAGGAACTGCGAGTGAGCGTGCCTTGGAGGTTAAGGGGCAGAAGAGATGAGGCAGGAGATAGAGAAGTCGGTAGGAATCAGACTGTAAAGAGACTTGCAAAGTTGTGCTAAAACAATTAAGAACTAGATCCCGATGACCTGGTGAGTCAGTGAAGGCATGAAGGCATTTACACAGAGATCATAGCATAATTTAGCTCTTGATTGAGAAAGTCCCTCAGAGGAGAATAGAGTAAATAAGAAAAGCTTAATATGGGAGATAGGAAACTAGTTAAGAGACTCTGGGGTAATCTGATAAGCAAGGAAGACCAAAACCACTTCAGTCTTCCCAGGACCAGCCTTGCTACTCCCTTCCCCTAATCTTGCCTAGGGTCCCCAACTCTCACATAAATAACTGGCCCTAAAGACAGGCCTTTTCCCTACATTGCACATTTATCCTGTCTCCCCAGCCTTCCCCAAAGAGATGATAGGCTAGCATTCCAGGCAGGCCCAGGTCTCCCTGCGTTTTTACCAGGACATCCCTCACCTGGATGATTGGCGTGTGTGGAGGGGTGGGATGAGGTCCCAGATAAGCTCTGAAGAATGGGAAGTGATCATACTGACTCATCAGCAGTCTCAGAGTTTGGTTGAAATCAAAGGAAGTCCAGTTACTGGAGATCGGCCAGCCTCCAAGCTGGGAAGAAGAGAGAAAAGGCTTCAGCACACCGGCCTCTCTGACACCTGTCCCCCAATCCTCAGACAGGTGCTACTTCCGGACTTCTACTCTTGAGTCCTCTGATGCTCCAGAGCTCCACCTCTAAGCTTCTTTCTCCAGCCTCACCCAAGATCCTAATACTTCCACAGGGCATTGACATTTCCATCTCCTTCCTAGAACTTGGGGTTCCCTAGGAAAGAGACCCAGCCTCGAGAAAATAAAATGGCAGCCCTGAGCATACACTGTTCCTACGTAACACGTATCCAGAGAAGTCATGCCCTGTGTCTCACCTCCTCAATCACCTGTCTGAGGGGACCAGCCCCTGCAGCCTCAATGGCATCTACGTCCAGGCAGGAGCGGTAGAACTGGAAGGCTTTCTCCTCCTCAGACCCTGGGGGCCAGGACCGGGGGGCCTCTAGAAAAGATACATGGGTAATTACAGGTCCCCATAGAGACAAGCAGAGAAGGTGTGAGGCAGGGGACTTAGAGGGAAGAAAGGAAAGACCTAAGGGGAAAGGGAAGTAATGGAGGGGTGGGGAAATTTGGGAATATGAGGACTGTTCAGTTTGGACTGGATCACCTAGATGGAAGGGTTGAAGAAGGGGAAAAAATGCAGAGAAGACAAGGAGGAAAATAAAGGGAGGGTGAGAAATAAGGAGGTAAAGACAAGGAAGAAAAGGAAGAGAGAGGAATAAGTGGGATGTAGATAAAGGAGGAAGGGTAGAAATGGAAGGCAGGATGGAGACGAATGGAGGAATTAGAGAACTTGGAGGGACTGAAGGGAGAAAAGTTCACAAGGAAAGGTTTAGCAAAGAGAAGAAACAGGACAGGCTCCTCTAGTTCAGACTCCTCATTCTCTGATTCCCCCCAAAATAAACAAACATGTGACAACAACCCAAATGCATACCCATTGGTATCATCACCCCTAACACCCAGCACCTCTCCCTCGGCCCCCTGATAGCTCTCCACTCCATAGTGGGTGAAAGAATTCATCCTAAGCCTATTGTTTCTCTTCATCTCTGTGCCTTCATTCAAAGCATGACCCCTACCAAGGGCAAGCCTACTTCTACTCTTTCTGCATCCCAAGGAGGGGAGAGGGAAGTACTTATTTCTCCCAAATTTCAGTTGGCGATGCTGACACACTGTCCAGGTTCCTTGATACTGGCAGTGCATGCCGCTCTTAAAAGTTTCATATTCCCAAATCCTCACCACCATCCACCAGCTCCCTGCGACCCACTTCCAACCCCCGGGGGGCCTCAGTTCCTTCCTCATGTTTTCTTCTCAGGTCTTTTCTCTGCCATCACTATCTACAGGAATCTTCTTTACCCCCCAGGTTTTTAACTTGCCTCTGCTCTTCAAGCAGATCTATGTCCATTCTCTCAACACAGCCACAAAAAGTCCGCCGTGTCACTGGTGACCCAAATCTGCCCCTTCCTTCTTTCCACCTTCATCTCCCATCGCCCCTCCCCATTATCCCACTTCCTCAAGATCAAGAAGGGGTTGAAGGCTAGAGGTTGAGAGTTATGGAGAGAGGAATTCAAGTGCAAAAGCTCTGAGGAGATGCTGGTGGGGAAGGTACCATGCACATGAAATGGAAAATGTAAGGGACACAACAGAGAAGATGGAGCTTGGTAACAGGGAGAATGTGGACAGAGCAGTGGCATTGTGAACTACCAGGAAAGGAAAGAGGATGATGGGGATTAAGCAAAGATGAGTGAGGGACCAGAAGAGACAGATGAAGGGGGTGCCTGAGGCAAGGGGTACAGTGAGAGCCGCAGGCCTGGGAGCCTGCTGGGGGTGGTGCAGACCAGCTGTTCCACGACCACACAGCTGTAGGCGTTGTGACGGCCCTCGGCTCAGAGTCACCCATTTGCACAGAGAATCTCCACCCGATGCTCCTTACTTACCCAGTATCCTCTGAAGTCGGCTCTTGTTCTCCTCAGGAAGGGCCTGAAAAGAATTATTGGCTCCTTTGGCCTCTGCACAGGCAAAACTGAAGAAGTCGGTGCAGGGGGGTGCACTGGTGTTCCCGGAGGCCAGGTAATATTTCAGGAGATGCCTGCATGCGGGCATCTCACAGGGGCCTGTGGGGAAAAGCTCAGAGCTGGGAAAGAAGAGAGAGGCGAGGGCTCCCCCAAGGGGCTGGGCAAAGGAATGCCAGGTGAGGACCAAGGAGAGACCCTGGTGAGGAGGAAATGATCATGCTGGCTTCTGGGGGTGGGAGTCAAGGGGAAAGGACTTGGGAGCGGGTAGACAGGAGGGTCAGGATGAGTGATGGATTAAATTGGGGGGGCATGGAGCCTCAGGTGATGGACGGGTAGGACCCGTGACTGAGGGAGGGCTGATGGGTTTAGGAGTTTCAGGGTCCTGCTTACTAGGCCCACAGCTCCGGAAAATGTAGAACAAAAGCACAGAAGAACCAAGGAGCAGGCCTAAAAGCAGGACAGTCATTAGCATCCTCCTGGCTGGGGCCCACCGTCTACTCCGTTCAGTAGGCTGCTCCTCTTCTGGGGGTCTCTGTGCATGCAGGGAACCAGGGAGTAAGAAACACAAGAGGGAGGGGATTGGGGGGCCAGGGTGGAGGAAAGTGGAAGGGAGAGGGGAAAGGGGAGAGAATAAAGAAGTTAGTGCCAGGGCTTCTTGTTCAGAGACCATTCTCCTCATTCTCCCTAAACACAGACCTGTGCGGACCCTGGGAGACGCTCAGACAAGGGGCGCTGCCTGCCCCGTGTAAGGCTCAAGCAGGCCGTGAGGGGTGGGACATTAGAGCTGGACGGGTATCATACATCTACCCAGAGCAGGTCAAGGACGTCACTTACCTCCTGGCTCCAGAGAGTCCCCATTCTACTCTCCCAGCTGGGTCCCCGTGGTTCTCTCCACACTTGTCCCCACCCTCCGGAGCTGAGCGAGCAGAAGGAAAGGGGCGCTGGTTCAGGAGTGAGGGGGTACATTGAGGAAAGTTAGATCAGCCCATGTTGACACTTTCACCCACCCAATCCACACCCACAGGTTTGCATCCCAGGGCCATGTTCCCAGAGGGGCAGCAGAATGAACCTGTGCCCTGGACGCACCACTAGGCCCTGTCACCTCCTGTCCTTCCTCCCTTCTGTTCTCCAAGCCTCTCACATCCCACACCTCCAGTGGGGACAGGACCTTCTCACACTGCAGCCACCCCTACTCCTCAGCCAAGGCCTCTGACTCAAAAAAAAAAATGGTTTTCTCCGGAGGACTTGCCTTCTGTCTGTCTGTCTGTCTGTCTGTCCTTTTCTCCGGTTCCCCAAATCCTTTCTGGTTCTGCTCTGGGCGCTGAGTCTGAAGACTGGGATCCAGAAAATGGCCTCCCTCCTCCTCCCACCCCAGTTTGTTGGTCTTGGAGAAGGGGCACTTCTGCCGCTCACTGCCCCACCCCCACCCCCATATACACACCATTGGCCGCTGGGTGGAGCCTGGTTATCAGTCCAGAGACACCCTGGCCTCTCCTCCTTTATCTCAGCTTCTCAGGGGAGACAGAGAGGGAAGTCTTCACTCCCCAAACGATCAATCTTGCCCTTGGGAGTCATCTCTTGCCCTGCTCTGTGCCTTTGCCAGAGTCTCTTGTCTTTATAAGGTTCAGGCATAAGTCATGTGCTACTTCCTGATATGTCAAGTTCTCCAAATTAGCCTCTGGAACATCCTTATTTGTCTGAAAGTGAGTGGTAAGCATTATTCACAGCAAGGGAAAGTAAAACCCCAATATCCCCAAACTCTCTTTAAAAAGTCCCCATTCTCCAATGTCTTAGCAACTTCTTAGCTTCTTTTATTCCATTGAGATGTGAGACAAACCACGAGTGGAAAAACAGGTTCACCATCTCTTATCCTTTACTTCGGAGATAGCCTGATATATTGTATTGCTCTTAGAAACTCTGAAGCACATGCAAATGATGATAGCTATCATTGGTCGTTGGCCTACAATATGCAAAATGTACATTACTTCTTTAGTCCTACACTAATCTGTCAAAGGAGGTTTGGTTATTTTGTTTCATGGATGAGGAAATTGGAGGTACAGATTGAGTAAGAGACTTCCCCAAGATTACATGACTAGTAACTGGTAGAACCCAGATTGAAAGCAACCCCATGCTGTCTAGATCTAAAACTCCTGCTCTGCACTAGATCACATGATCTATATCTGTGAAATACAGAGCATATTTATCGAGTCTATCAGATGAAGAATGGTATAGAACTGAGACAGATGCAGAGGGCTGGAGCACAGGGAAGGTGTGGCCCATTGAGAAGTGGCCACCTCTGATTGCCTTGTCACTGGGAAGGGGAGAGGGACAGAAGACCAAAACGGTAAGGTCAACATTTGAAAATAAAGGAGGCAGAAAATTACAACCAAGAATGCAATATTTTCTAGGTAGGGTGCTGTGTGCGTGTGTATGTGTGTGTGTGTTTAAATAGAGATAAAGAAATTAAAGAATTGAATTTGTGGGGGTAGGGAGGATGGGAAGAAGTAAAAAGAATAGCTCCCCAGGCTCCTTATTTCAATTCAGAGTAAGCTTGCCCTGTTATGTGCAATGCAATCAATCAGTAACCAATAAGTATTATTGGTAGCATATGCTCTAACTTAAGAATGAAGGCATCAAGCCAGGAAAAGGTATGCATCTTTGGTCTCCATGGAGACAAGATGCAGCTAATAGCTATCTATGCAGACTTCCCCAGACTCTCCTATTGGATATCTTCTTGCCGAGTCTAGTGTCCTTGCCAAGCCAATAGCTTCACTTCATACCTAGTTCTTGAACTCAACACATCTCGCCGATGAGTTAGTATGTAAACTCAGCCTTGATTTTTGAGTTTTTCTATTGATGGTACCCAAAGGATATCTACCTCCTATAATCCCCATGTAAGGCTCACCTGGGGATATTAGCCAGCTAGTGTTGGAGATCGAGAATCTCCATCTCAATAAACATCTGTGGGTGTAGAGCTGGATTATAGGACTTTACCTGAGTCTGCCAGGAGTTGAAGATCCATGGTGTGAATTTAAGCAAAATCCTTAGAGTGTATATAAGCCTAAATCTGTGCAAGCAAACTCAGGCACAAACTCTGAAGGATAAATGTTAGGCCTAAAAGAGGGGGCAGAGGCAACAGTCAGAAACATAATTGGAAAGAAATGAACTGGTCACGGTCAATGTTAAAATCATTAGTTTTGGAAAATTTTTCTCTGCAAAAGTAGGGTGGCATTATGACCATTTACATAAGTGGAAACGCTGGTTTGAAGTTCACAGATAAGAAAATGGCACATTGCCACATGGCCTGAGACACCCTGCAATGCTCGGGGACACACATAACAAGGGCCGCCATATATGTGATATGAGTATTTGTAGGCATTCCTCACATAGAAGACTGATCTAGTTGGGTTCCTGGCATTTCTTGAGTTTTTTGTTTGTTTGTTTGTTTTTAAAGATTTTATTTATTTATTTATTTTTTAGAGAGAGGGGGAGGGAGGGAGAAAGAGAGAGAGAAACATCAATGTGTGGTTGCCTTTCACATGGCCCCCACTGGGGACCTGGCCCGCAACCGAGGCATGTGCCCTGACTGGGAATTGAACCTGCAACCCTTTGGTTCACTGCCTGCGCTCAATCCACTGAGCTATGCCAGCCAGGGCTCTGGCATTTCTTTTCTATGTAGATTGCTGCTGGTCTCATATAAGATGCCAATATTTCTGCTGCCACACAGGTGGACCAAGCCCCTTACCCTAGCTGGAGAGGGTGTGAGGTTTTCAGTGAAGTGGGTGTGAGTGATGGTTTGGATTTCTTATCTAGCAACTATTCACTACTCTTCCCCTCCCACTAGGAAAAAAACGCTTCTCCTGGTCCATTGAGGTTCGACTTGGCCATGTGACTTACATTGGCCAATGGAACATTATTAACCATGATGAAAGTGGAAACTGAGCCTTAAAATTACTTGCATGATTTGCCTTGACTTTTGTACTCAGTGATCCTTTATGGATCTTGAGAGCTCGTCTGGAGGTTCTAACAGGGGAGCGCAGCTACTCGTATACCCTTGACCGAAGACCGGTTCTCTCCTCTAGTTGGGAAGGTCATCCTCTTCGACTGAGTTCGCAGCTTCAGGAGGGACACACATGGATGGGTGAGGGAGGAAAGGAACACCCGCCTAGCCAGCCAGATCAGCCCCATCAACCCTGGTGATCAATGGATTGATAGATGTTGCAGCCAGATCACATCCTCAGGGGATCCTTTATGGGAAACCAGGACTTGCTTAGCCCCTGTTCCTTCAGCCTGAGTCCCTGAGCAAACACATACAGCAGACTTGCATAAACCTGCATCCTAGATTCAAGCCCACGCACATGCAACCTGAAGCACAGTGGGACATAGCCTGTATCGAGTGGACAGCAGTCAACACATGGACCCTTGGACAGGAGAATGCCTACTTTTCAAACCGTTGCGTTTTGGGCAATTTGTTACAAAGCATTATTATGGCAGTAGTTGACTAAGGCAGCAGGCTTAGCAAGGCCTTATACAAATTCTTTTTTGAGGATGCATACACTGAATTGATGCCTGTGTGGATTGGAGTTTCCTGTGTTTAGCATGTTTCTCTGTGCCCCTCTGAGATTGGGAAGATCGGTAGCGTGGAAACACGCCAAGAAAAATAACGGGCAAAATCTTCCTTGTGAGATGCGTCAACATGTACACATTCCAACTTCAGTCTTCGGGTATTACTGTCAAGTTTCTGCCATATTCAAGTACCAACCCAACTATTACCAAATAATGTTTGATGGACTTACTAATTTAATTAAGCAGCAATTGCATATTCTTGTTCTACTCCTATATCTATAAAAGAAGTATACATGGTAAAAAAAATATTAAAAGTAGTCCTTTTACTTGTTATTTAAATTTTTTTCAAAAACCATAAATTCTTTTTTTCAAAGATGATCCCCAACTCTTAACACAGCTTGCTTTGAAAAAATAATTAGAATGCCCCCAAACCTGCCCCAGTGATCTGTTTCTTCCTCCTCTTGTCAAAGCCTCCCAGCACTGCCTGGGACATCAGGTTTATCCTCTTTTATCCAATAAAACAACTATGGGATATTTACACAAATGGAATACTACTTGGCCATAAAAAAGAACAAAATTTTACCCTTTGCAACAGCACAAATGGACCTGGAGAACATTATGCTAAGTGAAATAAGTCAGTCAGAAAAAGACAAATATCACATGATTTCATTCCTATGTGGAATCTAATAAACAAACTGAACTAGCAAGGAAAATGGGGACAGACTCGTACATAGAGAGCAGGATGGCAGCTGGGGGACAGGCGGAGGTTAGTGGGTACAGGGATTGAGCAAAAAGGAAAAAAGGATTCATGGACATGAACAACAGTGTGGTGATTGCGGGGTGGGAGGGCCTGTATAAGGGGACTAAATGGTAATGGAAAAAAATACAATAAAGATTTTTTTTAAAGGCCTATCTTGGGATTTATGGCTCCTCGGGAGGTAGCTTCTTAGCTGCTGTCACTGAAATCAAGTGATCTTCAAAGCGAATTGCCAGTGGACGTACACACCTGAGAGTGCCAAGATAGGTAGATGAACATCCCAACCTTGACTGTGATACCTTCACCACTGCAGATGGTAGCTGATTATACAGACAGACAACAAAGGTCCCTCTCTTCAGAGGGGAAAATCGGATGTCTGTCGGAGAGTTTGGAGAATAACTGCCCCAGGCAGTCACAGAACAGTGGTCAAGCAACAAGGGAGAGTTGAAAGAGTTTAGATCAAAGAAGATTCTGACTAGGAAGAGACTTCCAAAAACAGACTTTTCACGATTGAGAGGCTCAACGGTTAGGATTTTCCAGCTCTGATCATTGTTGACTTTATAACTTTGGACACGTTTACTGTTCTTTCATGTTTTCTTGTCTGTAAAATGGGGAAGATAAGAGCTCTTAGAATTACTGTAAGGACTGAATTGCTGAGATGTTGGAGAATGGGACACAGGCTCGGGCACAAGATGAGCATCTATGTGCAAGCCCCGTCCGCATACTTTCTGTGCTCCGTGGCCCTGAGCTGACTTGGAAGGTAGAGCAGCAGGGCTTCCTGCCGGAAGAGAGGCTGCCTAGAAAGAAGAGGCTGGACAAACACCCTTGGGAGAAAAAAATGAAGGCAAAACTAAGAACGGTATGCCAAAAGAAGGATCATCCAATCTGGAGGACTTTCAGTCAGATATTCCTAGTGAGAATAACTCTGAAGAGCCCACAAGCGTATCCCATATGGAAGAGACAACTCTGGACTTTGGTCTCACCCAGAGGGCTTCAACACTAGATTAAAAGTTAAACTTTTTCCATCCTTACTTCTCCCTCTTCTCAAGCATCCATCTGGAAGGAATCAAAACTGCAGCTGTAAGTTAGAAAGGGGCTAGGTAGAGAAAGGGAGGAAATTCTGACCGCGACCTGCATTTCCTTCTGCAGCCTTCGAAAGACATTTTGAAAAAGACCATGATCCAGAGTTTGCGTGGTAGACTGCCATTTTTACTACCTAAAAACAACTGGGGGACTGCTTACTATCTAAAGGACATGGAGAAAGCTCCAGGACTTGCCCAAGAGCTCACTCTGAGGTGGTAAACAAGCTGATAGAACTGGTTTTGCAGGAGTGGTGGTTGGAAAGACCGAAGACAATTCTGCTTGCACCTGGCTGAATCTCGCTCCATTATTACACAGTCACATTCACTCCATGACCAAGGGCAAGGAACTTCCTTGTTTCATCAAGTGGAAAATGAGGGAACCATACTTATGCATTATTTCAATTCACTCTGTCTTATTAATACAAATGTCATAAAATACTTAGCACTGGATGGTCCTAAGGAATGTTCAGTAGGTCTTCTGTGTTGTATAAAAGGATTAATGACCAACAATTTTCCCATTTAGAGCAATGGAATACCAAACAATGGGGCAAGTGTTGTGGCCTTCCTCTGTGAAGCTTTAAAACACACACACACACACACACACACACACACAAGAAATAGGATTGACTTGTTTGGAAGTGTGCCCATTACTTATTGCTCCGTAATAAACAACCTCAAAATTGGGGGCTTTAAAAAATAATTTTTTGGCTCTTCATTTCACAGCTTAGCAAATTAAGTACACTGGGAGTGTCAGCTGTTCAGCTGTGCTCATCTATGTGTTTGGTTTCAAATGGCAGGCCAGTTCAGGGCCACCCAGCCCAGAATGGTCTCACCTTTTGGTGGTTGGCTGGGACTCTTGGCCATGGTGCCTGAGACCTCCTCCAGGGCGTGCCCTCTGAAGTCAGTGCAGGCTCGTTCCCTTGGCAACTGCATTTCAAAAGAGCAAGAGTGGAAGCTGCAAGGCTTGGATACCTAGGTTGGACATGTGTACAATATCACTTTTGCATGTTCTGTTGGTCAATACAAGTCTCAACGCCAGCCCGGGTTCAAGGGAGAGAAAAATAAACTCCATCATTTGAGGAGAGGAACTGTCTGAAAAAAAGAATCTGCATGTCTGTTTAATATGCCATGGGGCGAAGGAATGCCTTCCCCGCGAGGCAACAGGTCATAAAGAGATCACTGAACTAGGAATCAGAAACCCTGGCTTTCAATCCTACATTTTTTGTAAACTAGTTGTGTGATTTTTACTCATTTTTCACATCTTAAAATCTAGTACTCAAAACCTATGATTCTAGGTTTCTGACTTAGTCTCTCTTTCTTTTATGGGGGCCTTAGAAGTTTCTATAAGTTTAAGGCCAGAGTACGAGCATCAGCTTCTTCGAGATCACTGTAGACCACAGAAGGAACACCCAAAGCCCCCGACCCCCACCCCTGAAGGTTCCAGCCTAAGAGATGTGGGAAGTGTCATGCAGTAGCTATTTGGAATCTTTCTCAGGAGATACTTGGTTCTTTTCCCATTGCCTCTCCATTTATTCTGTCCCTTCCTCCAGTCTGCTTCCTGGAAGGCATATGCTTCATGGGTGATAAAGTTGAGGTTTGCCCTCAAGGGATAGCAGACTGGTGAGCTGGAAGGAATCCAGCGTGTGTGTGGCTGTGGACTTGATGGAGCAGAGTGGCCCTACCAGCCCTGAACTGCACATCTCTACAGACTTTTTCTGAGAGAAAATTACTGTTTTCTTTAGGCTATGGTAGCTTTTTCTATCTCTCAGAGTTGATTCTAGTCTTACTAATAAACATATATCATTACCTAAGACAAATGAGGTTAATATTTACCCACCCAGGGCTATTAGATACATATCACCGTGTTGTGAACTGTACAGCTCTAAGGGTTGCCAGTGACGTGGACTAGGATGGGGATGATTTTCTACAGGTTGTGCCATGAGGCAAAACTGCACTGAAGAACTGGCATGCTGTGAAAAGAAGAAGGAGTTCTCCTGCTGCTACGTTGTTCCTCTAATGCTTGCCGGTTCACCCAGAGACCTGGAAATCATTGTTCAAACTGTCCAGCTTGGCAGTATTTTTATGAGTCTTCAACAGTTAGAGTCCTCCCAGGAAAACGGAAATCACTCTAAGTATTTCAAACAGAGGGCATTTAATACATGTAACTGGGTACACAGACGATAGAATTGAGAAGCCCTATGGGTGGGGGCTGTAGGGTGGGGGGACAATGGGACAACCCCATATCATCCACATTAGGAAACTGCTACAGCCCTTAAGGCTACAGGAACAAAGGGGAGGAGGCCTTCACTGGAGCTGGGGCCACCCAGCAGAAGATGGAATCATCCTGGACGTGCTCGGCAAGCTGGGACCATAGGAGGAAGAGCCGCCCAGTGGGAGCTGTAGCCACCAAGGAGATACAGCTGCCACTGGAGGCGCCCTCCAAGGCATAGTGAGAGAAGGGGAAGCACCCTGCACAGCGGTGCGGCCACCCTGGAAGACAGTTTGGTGGTTACTAACAAAACTCAACATCATACTCCTTGGCATTTATCCAAAGGAGTTAAAAACGTATGCTCACACAAAAACCTGTACACAGATGTTTATAACAGCTTTGTTCACGCTCAAACATGGAAGCAACCGAGATGTTCTTTAGTAGGAGAATGGATAAACTGTGGTAATGTACATCCAGACAATGGACTATTCTCCAGTGCCATAAAGAACTGAGCTATCAAGCCATGAAAAGACATAGAGAAATTTAAGTGAATGTCACTAAGTAAAAGAAGCCAATCTGAGCCCTGGCTGGGTAGCTCAGTTGGTTAGAGCATCGTCCTAATATGTCAAGGTTGCGGGTTCAATGCCAAGTCAGGGCACATACAAGAACCAACCAATGAATGCACAAGTAAGTAGAACAACAAATCTCTCTCTCTCTCTCTCTCTCTCTAGTTATGGGGGAGGGAGTATAGGGATTAGTAAGGAGAGGACAGAGGAATTTGAGGACAGTGAAACTATACTGTATGATGTTATAATGACAGATACATGCCATTATTTAGTTGTGCAAACCAATAGAAAGAATAGCAAGAGTGAATCCTAATGTAAGCTACGACTCTGGGTGATGTTGATGTGTCGCTGCAGGCTCATTTATTATAATAAGTGTACCACCGTGGTAGGGGATGTTGACAATGGAGGAGGCTGTATATGCATGTGTAAGGGGTAGGGAGCATATGAGAAATCTCTGTACTGTCACCTTAATTTTTCTGTGAACCTAAAACTGCTCTAAAAAAAAATGAAGTCTTTAAAAAAACAGTATGGTACTGGCATAGAGACAGCCATAGAGAGCAACAGAACAGAACAGAGAGCCCAGAAATAAACACGCACATATAGAGTCAACTGATCATAGACCATACGCAATGTGGAAAGAATAGTCTCTTCAACAAATGGTGCTGGAAAATCATATATCCACACGTGAAAGAACAAAACTGAAGCTTTATCTTATACCATACACAAAATCAACTCAAAATAGATTTTTAAAAATGTAAGACCTGAAACTGTGAAACTCCCAGAAGAAAATATAGGAGAAAAGCTTCCTGACATTGGTATTGGCAATAATTTCTTGGATGCTTTACCAAAAGCACAGGCAACTGTGCAAAAATAAACAAGTGGGATGACGTCAAACTAAAATGCTTCTGCCTAGCAAGAGAAACAAGTGACAAAGTGGAAAGAAAATCTATAAGATGGGAGAGAATATTTGTAAACAATACATCAGATGAGGGGTTAATATCCAAAATATATAAGAACTCATACAACTTGACACCAAAAATCAATAAATCAGTAAATAAATAAATGGAACAAATAATCTGATTAAAAAATGGGCAGAGGAGTTGAATAGCCATTTTTCCAAAGACCTACAAGAGGGCAACGGGTACATGAACGAATGCTCTGCATCGCTAATCCTCAGGGGAAAGCAAATCAAAACCACAGTGAAATATCACCTCCTCTATGTTAGAAGGGCTACTATCAAAAAGACGAAGGATGGATGCTGGTGAGGGTGTGGGGAAAAGGGGACTCTCATGCACTGTTAGTGAGGATGTAAATGGGTACAGCCACTACGGGGAACGGTACGATGGTCCTCACAAAAATTAAAAATGGAACTACCATATGATCCAGCAAGTCCACTTCCGGGTGTACAGCCAAAGGAAATGAAATCAGGAGCTTGAAGGAATATCTGCACCACTATGTTCATTGCCATTACAGTAGATGGAAAGATACGGAAACAATGGATGAACGGATAAAGAAAATGTGATATATATATATATATATATATATATATATTATGATAAGTGAAATAAGCCATACAGAAAAATACAAATATTGTCTTATATCACGTACATGTGAACTCACAGAAGCAGAGAGTGACACCGTGGTTGCCAGGGGCGAAGGCTGGGGGGAGGGAGAAGAAAGGAAATGTCAGTGAGAGGCCACAGACTTCCAGTCACAAGATGAATACATCTGCGTGCTCTAATACACAGCATTGTGACCACAGTTAGCGACGGTATCGTGTACTTAAATGTTGCTAAAAGGATACATCTTAAATATTCTCACTATAAAAAAGAACAACACCAGTTACAGGAGGTAATGGGTGCACTAACTAACCTTATTGTGGTCATCGTTTTGCTTTTATACGCGTGCACCACGTAATCACCATGTGTTCCTTAAGCTCACACAACATTACAGCTCAGTGAAGCGGGGGGCATCATCCAATCTGCCACCTGCCTGAACAGAGCGAAGAGGCGGAGGAAGGGCGAATTTGCTGACTCTGCTTGAGCTGGGACACCCATCTCCACCTGCCCTGGGGCACTGGTGCTTTTGGATCTCAGGCCTGCAGATCAAAAGCACAATCTGTAAAAGGAAGAATTAATAAATTGGACTCCATCAAAATTAGTCATTTCTGCTGTGCAACAAACCACGGTAAGAGGATGAAAAGACATTCTACACGCTGGGAAAAAATTTTTGCACATCGCACATCCAACAAAGAACTAGTACCTAAAATATATATATTTACAAAAACATCTCAAAATCAACATTATAAAAAAACACAAAGAATCTAATTAGCAACTGTACGGTAGATCTGGAGAAACATTTCTCCAAAGAGAATATAAAGATGAGAAATCCGCCCGGCTGGTGTAGCTCAGCGGATTGAGCGCGGGCTGGGAACCAAAAGGTCCCGGTTCGATTCCCAGTCGGGGCACATGCCTGGCTTGCAGGCCAGGTCCCCAGTGAGGGCCATGTGAGAGGCAACCATACATTGCTCTTTCTCTCTCTCTTCTCCTCTCCCTAAAAATAAATAAATAAAATCTTTAAAAAAAAAAAAGATGAGAAATCCAGTTGACCCTAGAGTCTCATTAGTGCCAGGTCATCTTCACTTCTTAAGAGATCAAACTAAGAGTTCCAGATTTATCACATGACAACAAAACTAAGTGTATTTTGCCTCTATCCCTGCTCTAGATCTGTGCGGCTGCCGTGGTAAAGAAGTCTCCGGGACAGTTGTCTCTGGGGAACCTGGAGTCTCCGAAGCAAATTTGATTTTGAAAATGGAATTCTCTTCCTTGGCTTTCCAGATTGTCCTCTGCATTTTCTAAAGCCTGTGGTCTGTAAATATAGAACTGGCGGCTGTAACTGGAATTTAGTGCCGCAGTTGGAGTTTGGGTGCCAAGGCTAAGTTTGAAATGTAAGAGTGTGGCTAATGGATTTGTACTATCTATATTTAAAAGACTGCTGGGTTCCTTGAGCCTGGAATGCCTAACACCCCTGATGAGGATCAGAACCACCCTGCGTGGCTCTCCAATAAGGAAATGATCCAGGGGCTGGCTGGCGGTGGATGCGGGACACACACCCTGTCCGGGCTATTACCTGCAACCTTACTGAAACTCACTTAAAAGTGCCGTTCCTCCACTCAGGAAATGAGCACAGCCAGTTTTCTTGAGGTCTCACAGGCTGTCGAGACGACCCCCCAGCTTCTCTCCCAACGCTTCCAGATGGAGAGTCTTGAATCCTTTCTTTGATTTCAGTTTCTCCCCTGTGACTAGAGGTGGATTAGAGCTAACACGCTTGTTTATACTTTGAGACTCACTTTGAGAAGTAAAGAATCCTTTCTAGCTCTACCCCAGAGCTAGAAAGATCGTCCACGTATCCTGAACTTCAACCCCCATTCGCGTATTTATGGATGGCAGGTAGCACTTCTGGGGCTTGTCTGTCTTTCTCTGCTGAGGTCACAACTTCTCAGCTGCGTGATAACTCAAATCGCCAGCCTGTGTTGAAACGACTGTGCCCATCGTTCCTGCCTAGGACCATGACACAGGGGGCCCTCCCATGGCCTCAGACAACTCGTGACCTTTTTCCAGGCCTCCCCTCTACCTTCTTGCCAAGGTATTTTGGGGGAGTAGGGGTGAATAGGGGTGGGACAGGGCCACAAGATAGGCAGTGTTCTGGCAACCCGAGAGAGAGAGACAGGCAGACCATAAACACGCACACAAATAACTACCGCGATCTTAGGTAGTGATGTCGGCTGTGAGGAAAGACCAAGCAGGAAAAGGGAGGAGAGAGAGATGGAGGGTGGAAGTAATGAAGCACTGCTTTTGATAATGTGACCTGGCATTTGGGCCGGAGGAAAGGGGTTAGCCGTGTGATGTGAGGGAAGACTCAGAACATTTCTTTCTGTGGGGTGGGAAGTCACTGGACAGTGTTTGAGGGGTCACCCAGTCTCCTGGGGCGGGGGTGGTAAATAGAAGCAGGAAAGCTGGTTAGGAGGCCAAGATTACCTTGTGAATCCAGGCAAGAATCATTGTGAAGTCCAGGCAAGAGAAGATGAAGATAGCCATGGAGGAGGCAAGAAGCAGCTGAAATGGAGATATACTCAAAGATAGTGCCTGTAGGACTAGGGGACACGTTCCACGTGAGACAAGTGGGGAGAGAGAGACGTAACAAGCCAGTGTCCAGGTTTGACACTTGAAGAACTAGACGGACTGCGGTAGCATTTCCTAAGGGAAAGAAAGTGGAGGAGTAAGCTGGGGGTGGGCACGCGCTGATGGCTCTGTCTAGGCGTTTAAAGGGTGTTCACTGGACAGTGAAGTAGATGCTGAGCAGGAAATTAAACAGAAACATCTAGAGCTCAAGGGAAAGGTCAAGAATAGAGATAATAAATTGGGAGTATGAAGGTAAGTGTTGATAGGTTATCTTTAAAGGCAAGGGACCCAAGAGATCACCTAGGGATGAATCTTAGAGGGGGGGTCCCTCCCACATTTGATGGCTAAAAAGAGGCCAGCAAAGCAGATTAATGTAGAGATTGTTAGGAGTTTTTGTGTGTGTATGTGTGTATGTTCATATTTTTAATTAGTAGATATCACAGCTACCCAAGAGATACAATGGGAGACGTATGGGTGTCCATACAGATGTGTTTATACACTATTATTAGTTGTCTTTTAAATTATATTTATCCAAGATTTATCAATTTTCTTCTTTTCTTCAAATAACCAGCTCTTAATTTATATATAATTTATACCACTTATTTCCCATGTTATTAACTTAGGCTTTTATATTTTGCTTTAGATTAGTACTTTGTCCTATGCTAGAATTTTACAGCGCAATAATTTTTCAAATAATATCTCTTTGTTAAATGTCTTATGACGGACCTTTAAATGAGTACATTTTCTTCTAAACACTGTTCGGTCACATCCCAACACTCTGATACGCAGAGCTGCGTTTATTATTACTTTAAAATATATTTTTATTAAATTCTTAATTTCTTCCCTAAGTCAACTTTTACTTATAAAAATATATATTTAATATCTCCCCAAATGAAAAATGAAGAAATTTAAAAATATTTTTATTATTAATTTCTCCTTCAAATCTATTGCGGTTATAGAGAAGGTGTGGGGAAGGATACCTACTATGAGGAAGTTTTCTCATTTAATTTCACAATAGTGTGTTAAAATCGCCTAAATAATTGGCTTGTCCACATCTTCGATTTCTTTTATGGAGTTGATGTGTGTCCCCGCCTTCCCCCTCCCCTGAGCATCACCAGTCTTGCTGACGTAATCCTGATCGACAAGAATGATACTATGGGTCTTCGTTCTGTGAGCACGAGCAGTTTGTGGTGAGCACTGTTGTTCCTTAAAGGTTATTTGTGGTGGCCGAGTGAGCCTCTTAGGCCATAGCTTTCCAACCCTGACCTCTCCACTGACAGATGCCATAGGACTTCTGCGTCCATTTCTGGGTGTGACCTCTGCCGGGGCTGGATCCCGGCTCCAGCTCGACCATCACCCTTGCCTGGGAAGCCTGATTCTGCTCCCTGAGCCCTTGGCACTGATGAATGGATGAGCCAACCACAGTTATGCATCCCCAGTTACCACCCGGTCCTCACGTTCCCTGCATTTGAGGCCATATTTGAGATCTTCTCAAAGAGCTGAATTCTGTCCAAAACAAAATGCCATCTGTCCCCTGGGATCTACCCACTTTGGGAAGCCACTATGTTGGGAAGTCTAATTCTGATGTCCTTCTCCTGCCACGTCTGAAACGTTAAGGTTCTAGCACACTTGCTCCCTGCACTTGCCGAGGTAGCTGACACTCTGATACTGTGAAGCTCTCGTCACACATGCATTATTTTGTCTCTCTCTCTGAGTTAGCAGAGGACCAGATGCCAAGACCAGATCAACGTTGCAACTGTTTATTAGGGAAATGCCTGGGAGAGAATATAGGGAGGGAGCTGGAGAAGGCTGGGAGAGTCCTTGAGCACAGTGCAAGTCTGGCCTGGAGGGAGAGAAGGAGAGAGGGAAGGTGGGTGGAAGCATTTTAGATGACCACATAGTCAAGGAAGCTTGGGAAATCATCAGGGAGTCCACCAGCTGAAGATTCCGTCAGAAGAATCCCTTGTCCCCAGGAATGGGTGTGCCTTAGGTCCCATGGGAGCAGCCTGTGGGTGGCACAGCCTCCCACGGTGATGGATTTCACAGTCCAGCAGCCGGAGGTCTCTACCATCAGTCTGTGAACTTGGAGGTCTGCAAGTAGAGTTCTGATGGCTGCAATACTTGGTTCCATTTTAAACGTGTTTCATGAATATGTATTAGCACTATGTTTGATTGAATATAAAATTGTACAAGTATTCTTCTCCATTGTACCTTTTCATTGTCTTTTGTAGTGACCATTATGGTTAATAATTCATGCACTGACATCTATTATAGTGAATATCACTTATACTTTTCCTATAATTTAGTAATAGTGTCTTAGTTCACCTTCTATTTTTAAACTTAATAAATTGGCTATGCTTTTAAATACAGAACAAGACTTTTCTTGAGAGCTGTTTTAGCCTTTGAGAAATAGTTATGGCTCAAATCCACTCTACTGAATTGTTTCCCTTCTATCCTTGTTATTTAGGCTTGTTTTAACTATTCTGCCTTTTTACGCGTAGACTACACTGATGTGTACTATTTTATAAAATGGGTTGAAGATAGCTTTATTTATCTCAATTCCACAAGATTAACAAAAGCATGCTTGTCTCTATATTAAACACCAAAAGCAGAAACTTTGGACTCTTTTCTCTGACATGAAGTTTTGCCCTGTGTCACGTCTAAATGTGAGTTTTATTTATTTTCTTTTCTGATCGCATATATGGGTTCAAGTCAGCATTATATTGGTTAGACAGCCACCTAATGGATTTCAGAGTTTTCAGTGAAATCTTCTCAATGTGATGTTGCTACACAATGAGCTGCTAAAAATAAATTTCAAATGTCATTTACAGATGCAATATGTGGCCAGGAAATCTGTCTCGGGCCTTTGAACCTGTAAAAAAAAAATCTTCTACATTTTTTTTTCCTAAATGATTGGTCACTCAACCAGAAAAATGATCTCTGGGGGAAGAGTTTTCTTTAAGAACTTAAAAATAGGGCCTGATTCCAGGATTTTATGAGTTAGGTTCTAAAAATTGTAGTCACCCTCATCTGCAAGATTATGATTATTATCAGCATCTTTTGGATCCACGTATCAGTTTGCACTGCCATTGCAATGAAGGTGGATGCAAATAAATGTGTTCGCTTACTCACCCTTGTTTTCTGTTAGCCAGTGTGTTTCTGGTTGTGAAGGACAGAAACCCAGCCAGAACTAACAGGCCACAGGGAGAATGGCTTCCCCACATAACGGGAAGACCGGCAGTAGCTGGGCTGTTTTGCTCTGCGCCTCATCACGGCCTCGTTCTAACACCGGCTCCATTGTCTCCTGCAACCTGGCTTCCTCTGTACTCCATGTTGGGGGCCGCAGCTCCAAGGAGGCACATTCCTTAAGTCCCACCATCAAGAAGAAATGACTCTGTTTCTCCTCCAAGTCCGGTTTGAAAATGCCAAGAAGAGCTGTGATTGGTCTTGCCTATGTCAGGTGGATATACGTCATCAGTTATAAAGGGCCTGGGAGGCAGCATCCACAGGGCCGGCTCCATATGGGGGTTTGCCTTGATTGAGGTCTGTCATCTGCGGCCAGGAGCATAGACTTGCAAAGCAGCCTATATATTCTTTAAGCCAAATGTTTGCAAAGGGGACAGAAGCATTTTCCGAGAAAGGGGCCCTGTCCCAGAGAAAGGAGGGACAAATTTTAGGCAGACAAAACAATCTGTCTCTCTTCGTAACAGTAACTTTTACTGATAGGAAACCCCCTACTCTGGAACTCCGTTTTAAACCCCAGATTATTACCGACCATTCTTTAGCTGTATCTCTAGGTTCATTGCTTCATCTAAATCCAGTTATGGTTTCGGTTTGATTTCCTAATCTATCCTATCAGTTGGACTCCTGGGGGTTAACAACAATATCCCTCTTTCTAAACATTTAAATAATAATTTTTTAAAAATCAAATAATATGGCTGTGTGTAAAGTGTGAATGTTTCTACCCTGTCGTCCATTCCCTTCCCCCACCCCCACATTCCCCGTCAACTCGTAACAGTATGGCCTGTATCTTTTAAACATTTCTTAAAAACAAATTTTCCAATTATATTTGACTTAGAATATTATTTTAATTTCAGGTTTATGATGTTTATCTTTATAACCTTTTCCCCATGCATATCTTAACACACAAGTATAAACCTACATGCACATGCACACAAATTTTTTAAACAAAATATATAATGCTTTATGTGATGCTCTGCAACTTGGATTTTTTAATCATTTGAAAATAATTATACATCAGTATATATAGTATTCCTTCCATCTATTTAATAACTACATAGTCTTCCATTGTATGGATATCTCAATTTGCTTAATCAGTGCCTTTCTAATGGGCATATAAATTGCTTCTAATAGTTTCATTGTTTCAAAGCACAAGATAGGTATGTTCCCAGCAGGATTAAACCTGTCCATGTGTACCTATGGCTAAACCTGGTGTAAGAGAGTCTGAAGAGCAATTTCTAGAAATGGACAGCTGGGTCAAAGAGTAGGGCAGCCATATTCTTAATGACTCTATTAGAGTTAATCATTACATTACAGTCTCTTTTGTTCTAATTTCTCAGATTAATTAATGACTGCTGCAATTCCTCTCATTTCTTCACTAGGAGATACTTTTCATTCTTTACATTTTCATCATGGTTTTTGGAGTCATTCCATTACAGAGAAGTTGAAAATTTCTCCTGGAATTCTGTGTATTATAGAAAAGATTTATTGTGCTAGAATGTGTTCTGTACCTCATTTTTGCATACCTACTGTCAATTTGAGGTATTGATGTTTTCATTTCTTGAGTCTTTATGTGGAAATTTTACTTTGTTCATTAGAAAAAGAAATCTCTGATTAGTTTTTCTGCCATTTTTTATGTCTTCAATTAAGCTTCTTAAGAAATATATACTGCAAAACACCACCTATCTGAAATATATTATTCTATTCTCCAGAGAGCCTAAGTTTTATACTTTTTATCGTCAAATGTTTTTATATTTTATTTACAGATTAGGGATGAAAGCCAGCCTCAACAGATTCTACCGAGCATCCCTGAATGCGATGTGGGTCCCTCGAGGCCAATCATAGGACACCACAGTCATACAAATGCTATCTCTAAGGTTCGCTCCTCCACTAAATAAGCTCTACGATGCTGCCTGTAGCCCTTCGATGGGTGTTGTTTTCATCCCAACCTGCCTCTCGGTCGTGAGCTCACTCACGGCTCTGGGCATCCAGTAGGCCCTGCCCTTTCCTATCTACTTACTGCGAGCAAATCATTTTATCAAGCTTGATAGAATTATCTCCAATAAATAAATAAAATAAAATAGATTAGAGGGAGTCTAACAGACTTCCTGTGAGTGAAATGCCTAAGCTTTATTTTGCCCACAGACTTTGGGACATCTATTTTGCCAGGTCCTGATCTTGCCCAGATTCTGGAAAGGTGGAGGGAAGTTAAATTTTGTCGCTAAATTTTAGATGCATAAGATCTTACTCTCTATATTAATTAGCGTATCTAGAGAATTGGGGTTATAGAGCACCTCAAATAGAGAATATCTTTAAAGTGCCAGAATATCAAAAGTACATAGAGCCATACTCAAATATCGGTGTCAAAACACAATATATTCACATGGTTCAAACTTCAAAAAATGCTTTGAAACATTTTTCGCCCCATCTGTCCCCCGACGTCTGATTCCCCTCCCCCACGGGAAAACAATGTTATTAATGTTTCAGTGTCTGTGTGTAGAGGTATTCGCATGTATAAACAAATGCACGCAAACACATTTTTCTTTTTTGCACAATTGGCAGTGTATTAAATACATGCTCTACAGCTGCCAAAATATCTTGGCAGATGCCTTCATAAGCATCCCTCTTTTTTCCTTCTCCTTTTTCAAAGGCTCCAGATTATCCTGCAATATGGGTGTGACATTGTTTACTCGACTGTTTCCTCCTCTGATAAATATCTAAGTGGTTTTCAGTCTGCTGTTTTTCCAGCCAACGATGCATTTAATAATCGAACACACGCCTCATTTCCCCGTGTCAGATGATCTGAATGACAGTTCCTCCGAAGAAGACTCACTAGGTAGAACCATTTGTAACTCTGAGTGATATCATGGAGTTTCACCTTGTGCAGGTTATTTCATTTACACTACCTATTTTCCCACAGTTGGTTGTAAAACTTCTTCAGACTTGCCAATTTAGTAAGTGGAAATGGCATCCCAAGGTTGTTTTCATTTCCTCGATGTCTTCATAAGTGAAGATTAGGGTATTCTCATAGGTTCTTATCTTTAGCCCATTTTTTTTTTCTACTGGGCTGTTTACTTTTTCTTACTGATTTTTAGGAGCTCTTTCTACATTGGGCAAATCAACCTTCAGTGACATGAGTTACACACGTCCCTCAGTTTGTCTTCTGTCACTTCACTTTGTTTTGGGTGGTATCCATATGAATTTTTTTTTTAATTTAAATTTTCAGATATATATTTTTTTAATTAATTTTTTTTGTTTAATTCCATACGAATTTTTAAAAATTCATAATAGAGTCAGATTTATCAGTCTTTTCTGACTTCTACGTTTATGTCAGACATAGAAAGATCTTATTCATTCCTATATACATTCTTTTATTTCTTATGTTAACTTTATTGTTTATTGTTTATATTTAAATCTTTCCCCCATTTGAAATTTATCCTGGGGTAATATAGGCAGTAATGGCTTGAACTTAATTTTTTCTCCTAGATTGCTGCTGAGTTACCTCACCATTTATGAAATAATCTCCCTCTTTATTTTACAAATGATAATACTCAGTGTTGGAATTTTAGCTCTATAATCTGTTTTACAGGTATAGTTCCTCCTCATTACTCCTCTTTTTCAGAATTGTTTTGACTATTTTTTTTTGCTTGCTCATACTTGTACATAAAATTTTAATCAGTTTGTCTAGCTAAAAAACTGTTGCTATAACATATGTATAATTTTAAACGGATAAATTTAAGGGAGAATGGATATCTTGCATTGTTGAGCTCACCTGCCCATTTGGTTCACGGTCTTTTTGTGTGTTTCTCAGGAGCATTTTGAAGTTTTCTTTATGTGAATCTTGAACTTAAGTTTATTCCTAGTAATGTTTTACTTCTATGTTGTTGCTTTTGTAAACAGAAATCTTTTTTTTCCATTATGCCTTCTACTTGGACTTTTTGTATACATAAAGGCTTTCGATTTCTGAATATAGATTTGGTACCCAGCCATATTACTTAGCTAACTGGTTGTTTTAAAGTACGTTTTCTTGAGTTTTCCACATATGCAACCAAATGATTGGAAATTAAAATTAATTTTGTCTCCTCCTCCTTTATAATATTTTACACCTGTACCTTTTTTTTCTCTTGTCTAATTGCATTGGCTAATGTGCCAGAAGTGTTCATTAATTTACTCAGAGAGGAAGTATAGAAATTTCGATGAAGGTCTGTCATTTTGTGTCACACACCCTGTGATCCACCCTTCCCCGGGAGCGGGCACAGCTGCAAACCTCTGGGAGGAGGGCCTGAGAAAGACAGGAGCCTGGAAAAGCCCTGAATAAACTCTAGGCACAGAGGCAAAAACCCCTTCTTAACCAACCACCTTGCCTCTGGAAGGGACAAAGGTCAATACTAACGTGTTTGCTGACCTCTTCTGGTAAATCCGAAATCAGCCAAAAGATGGCAGATTTGGTTTTTGTTTGTTTATTTCTTTCTTTCCCAAGAAGTGCCTGGGTTTTCCTTGGCTGCCTGTCTGAAAAAGACTTCAATATCCTGAAAGATATTTTTACATTCCACACTTTTCTTTCACCTCTCTGCCTCTTTTATTTTCCCTTCTCTCTTTTATAAAACTTCTAAATCCTTATCCCTCCCCGCTTCCCTCCCTCAGAGTTTTGGCTATTCCACATCCTTGTATCCACAACTATCATCCTGACTGATGTTGTTTCTGAGCTCCATGCAAACTCACACCTTCCCTGCAACAAGGCTATCGGGCAGGTGAAGAAGTGCCTGCTTTTGCTGGAGCAATTTCGATGGGCTATGGGCAGGGTGCAGAAATGAATGGAAAGTATGGGAGTGGTAACTGTGGGCGCGAACTTCTATTTCAGGAAAACTTGGCAAGGAAGAAAAGATAAGACTGGATAGTGACTTAATGGTTAAGCAAGAATTGGGAGAATGTACTCAGTCGTTCTGCCATTCACCAACTGCTTAGCGTGTGCAGAACACATGCAAACACACCCGTCATATCTCTAATGACAGGGAGGGTAACTCATGGGCAGCCGTGTGCTGAAATCCACCCTTGTCTCGTTGGGGCCATGCCTCCCACAGGCTGCTCCCAGCTGGTGGCTGTGGGTGGCAGGACACAAAGGCAAGTCTGTTCCCCAGACATTCCAGGCAGCTCCGTGGCAACTTGGGCTCAAGAACAACTCAATGGCCTTGTTGAACTTTGTTAGGTCTGGGCTGCAGAAGAAGACCCTTTTCCCCACAGGGATTTCACCTAAAACATTTTCTGGACTGGTTGCTAGGTGTCCACTTCTTGCAGGACCCAGAGCGGAATAGCCTTGGGCATGCTTGAAGAACAAGAGCAGGGGTGGAAGAAGTACTTCATTTCCCATCTTCTCTCTTGCAGTTTCCTTTCCAGACTTTCTAGTGCTTGTCCCTCTGCCAGCCACATGTCCTGCTGGCTCGTCACAGCTCTCCTGTCAATAGCTCCATTCTCCTGATATGATCCTTGATCTCCCCGCCCCCCGACTCTGAACTTTGTATCTAGCTTTCAATCGAAGTAAACCAGAGATAAAAATCAGTGGACGCCAACATGGACAGCTGTCACATCCTCCTGCAGTTTTGTTTCTATCCTGGAAAAGTTGCTCATTTTCTGATTGCCTATTTAATGACATATTGAAGTGGACATTTTTATTGTCATAGGATTTCCAAGGCCAAAGCTCGGGAAATAGGTGTTAAGGACCACAAATTCTAAAGGATGCGAGTCCACAAGACTTATTAAAATTGAAATGATAGTCCATTGACCTTCATTTCACCACCTATCCAGGCTATAAGCTCAAAACTACAATTACCAGAGAAAAGAAATTCACAGGGGCAGAGTTCTGTAGCCCCCCACTCCCCTCTGCCTTTCTCCCATGTTCTAGCAGCCATAGGCATCTCCAAGACAACTCCTCCCCCCGCCCCCCCCACCCGAGACCAGAGACACAGAAGTAGTCTGTTACTTATCCCACTTCCAGGTTGGACGCAAAATGCCAGGGGCCCACTCTGGTGTCACTAGAAGAACAGCACGGTGACAGAATTCTAGGAAGAAATAAACACCTGTCTTCAGAGTTACAGAGAGCAGGGAGAGCTCTTGCCTCATCAAAGATGGGGATGAGCCCCAGCTGGTATAGCTCAGTGGATTGAGTGCCGGACTATGAACCAAAGGGTCACTGGTTCGATTCCCAGTCAGGGCACATGCCTGGATTGCAGGCCAGGTCCCCAGTAGGGAGTACACGAGAGGCAACAACACATTGATGTTTCTCTCCCTCTCATTCTCCCTCCCTTCCCCTCTCCTTAAAAATAAATAAAATTTTAAAAAAGACTGAGATGAGAACAAGACTGTACTCCTATCATGGGTACAGCAAAACGTGCTGAGAGGATACCATGGAAGGTATGAGCCATCTCCAAGTTTCCTGGTCCAAGAGGACTCGCTCCTTGGGTGAAGAGACTCTGGCCCTTCAAGAGGTGGTAAATTGAATGAATAAGCAGTGCAGGGTTTGGAGGATGCTTGCTAAGCAATATGACCTGCACATGTCCTTTTAGGACATCTAAAGAACCCACAAATGTGCCCAATGAGAAAGACACCACTTGGAGCCCGACTCCACAAAAGGCATCAGTCAGCAGCTTAGGAAAGGGTAAATAGCGCCAGACAATGAAAAGACATCAGCCCCTTTCCCCCTAACCCCGTCTTCCCTTTCCTGACACCAGAAGACTCAAGGCAGAGATCAAGGGTTAGAGTAGATCAGCAAGGAAAAATGAAAGAGCAAACCATTCCTGCTCTCCACTTGCAGGCTCCAAGTTGCAGGCCAGACATGACCAGGAGAGAAGAAACTAACTCTTTAAATGAGATGCAACATTGAAGTCCAAATGCATTCTGGAATGCACAGTTTAACACATGATAACAGGTCTTCATGAATAAAATGAAGCTGTCTTCATAAGCAAAGTGACAGGATCTGCCTTAAATGTCACACAGTGGAAGCGGGGAAGGGGAGATCTGATGAAGCATATTGGGAGCAAAGGTGGACAGAAAATAAAGCCATTTCCTATTTCTGCCTCCATTAAATTGAGCTCATTGAATAAATTGGTCATATGTGCTTTGAAAGGTTCTTACATTAGAAAGCATGGATTAAAAGCCTCAGTACCTGGGCCTTTTCCAATTCTGTGGATAATCACATTGCATAACGCCCACGGGCCACTGTATTCTCTACAACCACTCTCATGGGGCCCCACGCAGGGCGTAGGCAAAGCCCTTCTTCTGTGAACCTCAAGAGGCATGCCTCGTGATTTGTTTTTGGTCCTGCAACACCAGCCGTGCTCATTCCGATCTGGCCAACGCCGTGTATGTTCAGGAATAGGAAAAGCCTACTGTTCTACTTCATCATCATCTATAATTTTAAATATTAGCTAGTTACAATAAATTAATGGTTGCTTGACAACCAAAGAGCTGGGATTTTTGAAAGGAAGCCCTCCATTACCGTTCAAACCAGAGCAGCAAGATTTGGCGAATTCTTTTTGATGGGACCAAACCCCGGGGCTGACCGAGGGAAGGACAAAGGAGCACGCATTTTACAGCTTAGTTAATTTTAGGAGAGGAGAGAGGAAGTAAATTGCATCTCATCTCCTAGTTTGCGTTAGAACTCCCCAATTTGAGAACAAGTACTAATTAGCTGAAAGGAGAGCTCAGCTGTGACTTAGCTAAAAATGGGATCTCTTGCAAAATCGAGTGTGGTGGATCTGATTCACTTTGCATGTAAAACCCGGGCTCAGCCTGACAAAACAACATGTGGGAAAAGAGTTTTAGAGCATTTTGAAAACTTCGAGGCATCTGGTTGGAGAAATGGCCGGCTAGCTTGCCCACAATATATCCAGAAATAAAATCCACGCTGGCGTTTTTGGCTCCGACTCCTTTGATGAGAGTGTCTGTAGCCAGCATTAACTTCACTGGCTAAGGGTTGATCGAACCACGAAAAGGATCTGGGAATAAGAACATTTTTAATAAAAGAAAGGGAAGGAAAACAGACTGTGGGGGACTTGAAAGCCTCCGGGAGGGTTCTGGGAACGCATATCGCGATGCTTTAGAGAACATTTAAGCAATCCTTTTAAAGCCTTACATTAGTAGTCATTCAAAACTATTCAGAAGACTGAATGGTGAATTAACATATATTTCATTTTGAAAATTTGCTATACTTAACTTCTGATTGAATGCAAATTGCACTGGAGCAAGGAAGGTAGTTTTGATTTTGATGTTTAAATGAATTAACCTCTTGTGATTTTCTGCATTAGTCAAAAAAAATTTTTCTTATCATGTTGGAGACTCCACCATTTCGATGTGGATATTTCTTAGCCCTTCCCATGGATAATGTAGCAGATGCTGGCGAGAGAGAGGCACCTCAAGGAGGAAACAGACAGCTGGGGTAGGAGGCGAACCGTTTTTCACTTGTACTTTTTGCTTTCACTTGGTTTCCACTTGCTCCTACCCTTTTGGACTTCCTGAGCTTTTGATCCCATGCAACGTGAAAATGAAATTTTACGTACATGGGGTTCAAAGGAAAGCAATACACCATAGTGGAGAGACGAGGTCTGGAATGAGAGGCCTGAATTTAAATCTTGGCCCTTGAATACACAGGAGAGCGTGGGCAAGTCTTCCCACATCTCTGTGTCTCCTTTCTCCTCATCCTGAGCGTGAGTCAGAATACTTGGCATGCATGGCTGTGGGGAAGAGGAGGCGGTCAACCCCCTGACAGACCTGCTCTGTGGCACAGACGTCACACACTGTGGTTACGTGATGAATAGCGTTCAATATATTCAGTAAAACCAGTTCAATGTATAACACCCATAATCCCCACAGGGGCGCAAAAACGTGTTTATAACAAACCCAGTTAAATGTGAATCCGAGAACTGGGTTTTCCCAGACATATCAGTCTGGGCGTTTACCGTTCTAACTATTTCATCGAACTTTGCTCCCGGTTCCTCAGCTCTTCCGGAGGGAATCAATAGAGTGTTGAATCCCCTTAAGTTCTTCTAAGTTCTTAAGGCCATAGTTCAATCCGGCTTTTAACAGGCTGTTCAATTGCGTGTTCCTATTCGTGGAAATAAACTGTTACTACTCTCAGGTACTGAGTCTCTGTTCATGGCTGTCCCTCAAACAAGTTTTGAAAATCCAATTTTGGCTTCAGAATTGTCTACCGTTTTCAAAAAATTGTCCCCCCGATTTCCTAATGGTTTTCACTCCCTGCCCCACACCCGAAAACCAGCACGTGCTCTGGCTCTGTCTTTTCCTTATGACATCCTTCCTGGAACATGCTTTGTTTTTGCAGTTTGTTACCCGAGGACGATCCAGGCATCACCGCTGCATATTCAAAGCTGCCACTAGGTGGGGCTATATACACACTTCTGAGAAGGTACAAGCTGGAAACTCGGAATTCACGGTTTCTGAAGGTTCATCCTGGTTCTTGCTTTGGAGGGTAGGCAGTAACAATAATTGTTTGTTAACATTAATCATCTCATAAAAATGAGGTAAACATAATACAGATCGTCAAGCAGGAACTACCTCAAGCAAAAGGTTTCTCATCTCTCCTCTGGTCACGATAATGGACAGAGGTCGGATTCCAGGTTAAGTGTGCCAGGCTCAGGCCATTTGCCGTTCTGTCCCCTCATTCATCCTATGACGTGCGCATGTCCCGTTCGCAGCATGTATAAGGCACACTGCGCCTTTTTGCACAGCGTGAAGGACGGGGGGGGGGGGAGTGTTATTGATCTGCAGGTTACACGCAGCCTGGGCTAATACCATGCAGGGCAGTCCAGCTTGGGAGAGGCACCGTGTAGTGCACCAACCTCATTCCATGGCAGAACTCCCTTAAAATGGTAACAAATTACAAAAGTCTCCTAATCGACACTAAAAGTTATAAAAGGAATCATTTGAATTGAGAAAATGCCTACGCTGCAAAATCAGCAAGGTTTTTCAATGGGCAGCCATTCCCTGATGAGAACCTCAACCACTTAACATATAAGCACAGGCATCTGCTCCCTCAGTGGGTGTCATGGCCCTCGTTGGTGCGCCCACGGATTTTTGAGCACCTTGAAATGGTTGGGTAGCACCAGGGTGGTGCTTTGGCATCAGATAGACTCAAGTTCAAATATAACTTCTGTCTCTTTCTGTGTTTCTTAACGGAGACAGTAAACTTTTGACCATGAATCTTTCCCGATTTCCACTGGTTCTCTAGGTAACCTAATCAAGCTACAGGGTATGTGACCATGACCTTGCCTATGAAGTATATATCTTCTCTTCTTGCACCGTTTGCTCCCCAGTTGATTTTCTGCCTTGTAATTCTGCAGACTCAAATTTAACTTGTAGCAGGGACATTGACTAACCATGGGGATTTGGACAATGATTTACGTAACGGCGAAGTGTAGATGATCTCAGACAGCCGTTCCATCTCTGACATTTATCGAGGATCTGATATGTACCTGCTCCTTTAAGACTGTGTTTTTAATTTTCTGCAGTTTCCTAGGAGTTCCACCCTAGAATATTCAGAGAGATTGGATGTCTGGCCTAGGGTCCCAACTCAGAGCTGGAAGAGCAGAGACTTGAGCCTCAGTCTGGTTATAAATTCCATGTTTTTCCACTAATCATCTTCCAAAGGCAAGACAATTCAGGAAGAAAAATGTGGACCACTGGAAAAGCTATTCTTCTGAACTTATAGCTTCTCTCTCTAGAGTAGTTTTTTGCTCAAATCTTGGAGTATTCTGGGAGGCTTCAGGAAGGGGACTCATCTGTGAGAGAGAAGTAAAATAATCTGGCAGAAGCCAGTTATGTCTAGAATCCAAACTCCTCAGGGGAAAGTTCCTGCTTATAAAATAGCTTTCTGAAGCTTGTCATGGCTGAACACTAGTGCGTCTTCTATGAAATGTCTCCCTAACACGACTAGGAATACACGCCAAGAGGTTAACCTTGAAGGAAGCCAGAGCCCAGCTGAAAACAGGCGGAAGAACTCAGGGGATCCCCCACTCTCTGCCTACTGGCGCTCACTTTCCTTCCAAGCATGACATCCAACAGGAGGGATTCTGAACTTTCCTTGACTTCACCCCCTGCTGGCGGAGTCCGAAGTTCCCCTCTGTGCTGCAGCCGCCTGGTGTGTGACTCTGTGGGGGACCCTGTCACAAGGTGCTGCTCACTGGCCAGCCCCCTTTCCCTCCTGCACTGGGAGCTGTCTGATGGAAGAACGTGGCTTTCAGCTCTGAGCACTCAATGCCTAGCACGGGGCCTGGCACAGAACCAGTGTTCATTCACGCTGTGCGTGAAAGAGAGGGAGGGAGTGGGAGGAGGGGCATCCGGAGGGCTGGAAGAGGAGGGTGAAGGAGAACCGAGAAAGAGGGAAAGGGAGAAGACGTGAGAGGAGAAAAGGGAGAGAAAAAGAGTCGAAAATACCTAGGTTCATGGAACTGCTGTCACAGGGATCTGGACCAACGCTCCATTCGTCACCTGGTTCCCACCTGGTTCCCCGCTGAGGGGTTCATTGATGACACTTTAGGTCTCCGCATATGAGCTTCAACTCGCATGCTGTATCTGGCAGCTCTTACAATATACGAGTATTGCTCTGGCTGAATGGCTCAGGTGGTTGGAGCGTCATCCTGTACACCAGAAGGTTGCAGGTTCGGTTCTTAGTCAGAGCACATACCTAGTTTATGGGTTTGGTCCCTGATCGGGGCACGTGCAGGAGGCAACCCATTGAGGTTTCTCTCTCTATATCTCTCTCAAATCAATAAGCATATCTTCAGATGAGGATTTTATAGGTATATAAATATATACCTTTCTCCAGTGATGGTTACCTAGATAAATGGTTGTAGGCCTTTTGGGGAACATCTAGAGAAATCAGTCTGGGTTTTCCTGACACGGTGTCCGAGTCCCGTATCTGGTGCCTCGATTCTTCTTCATTTGGTGACACTGGCTCTGAAAGCTGGTTCGCATCTGAAGACTGGGCAAAGGGACCATGACTTCATTAGGGTAGCCGATCTGAGTCTTCTCATTCATTCTTGATTTCTTTTGACTCTTATGCTAAGCGATCCTCCCGGTGGTTGCCCACAGAGCTGACCCCATGAACAGCACGTTCTGTCCACCAAGGCTAAGGCCCATGCGGCTCAGGCCTCTGCTGCCTGCCAGGTTGACTTTTTGCCAACAAGGCAGGTATGAGTCCCTTGCATCAGGTGGGTAAGTGTGACCGTGTAGCCTCTGCTGTCTGGGTACCTGTACTCCCTTGTCACTAGGAAACTCGGCTGTGCCACCACATCTCCTAATAAAATCCTCATGGATGTCCACCTCAACCAACATTTTTATCCCCGTACTAAGTACAGTGTCCTCCGGGTGTCCCTCCCCCGGAACATGGGCAGCTGGTGGGTTTTTCAGTCTTATCTGTAACATGAGAACATTTCCACTTTTCTAAGCCTTTTGAGCCCTTCCTTCAGAGTCTTCCAAGGCAATTTTTGGCATCTTGACTTAATTTGATGTAGTCTGTCCCTCTTTCCAAACTTCCACGAGTAAGCAAATAGCATATATTAGACCTGTTTCCCAGTAGCTCTGCCAAGGTGTTAATCCTGCATTCTTAGGGAGTGGCTCCATATCAACAACTGTCCCTTATTCAGCTTTAGGTTCCATCCACTCCCCTGATCCACAACCTTCTAGATTCCCTCCCAGGCAGGCTCCTGGATGCCCACAAAGGCACATCAGCCAGTTCTTACGGCAGCTTTGATGTGTATAATCTCTTCTCTGTTAGCTGCCTTAGTTCCTCCTCAGCTTATGTGGAGATGTAACCTAGTTTGTGAATCTGGGGGAAGGAAAGAGATGGAGGCAGATCCTGAAAAAGATAAGTATCGCCTTATCTCAGGCCCCTGGCTATTCGTGACGTAAGGGAGGGGGCACATCTTCCAATAGGAAAGGGTGAGAGAGTTCAGAGGAGTCTAGATGGTCACGGTTCTCAACTGTATCTCCCCAGCAATCGGCACCCCGAGGTCAAGGGTCCTACTTGTTCCCTCCCAGGGCCCTGTCTTGGGAACAGGAGGCTTGGTTAGGCTGAAGGAACCTTCTTTGAAACTCCATTGCTTTCATGATTAAATTCTGTCTCTTCCTCACTTTGTCCGTCCTCTGAGGACAAAGTGTCTCCTTACATGTTGCCAAAGAGGCCTCGTGACTGTCACATGTTGCTTTCAATGGAACTTCACAGACTACTGAATTCCAAAGTCCTTCCAGGTACTATTTTCCATGTGCCTCTCATATAATAGGCTACCAGAGTGAAAAATCATAATAACTGCATCTGCTGTAACATTCTTGGACCTGCCTAAACTGCCAGGGACGGGTTCTTACTGACACTGGACCAGCAAGGGACACCCCTCCAGACTTCCTTCATGTGTGGCTGCTTTCGGGGCAATGTCCAGTGCCCACTAATCTGGGGCTCCCTAGAAAGTGCGCCTAAGAAGGGAATTCCTGAGGAAGTGATTTCCTGTGGAGACCTCTCTGGGGAGGGAGACTGGCAGCCCCAGGACAGGCCAAGGGAAGGAAGATCATCAGAGATGTGCTCTCAGCTGGAGACTAGCCCAGCCTGGTCCTACGGGACCTCTGACAAAAGAGTTGGTCTCATGTCCAGGCAAATGGAATGGCTTCTTGTGTCTCTCTGTCATTCTGTCTGTCTCTGTCTGCAGGAGGGTACAGGTAGTTCATAGCAGCGCTATTTACAACAGCCAAGTGTTGGAAACAGCCTAAGTGCCCATCAGTAGATGAATGGATGAAAAAACTGTGGTTCATCTACACAATGGAATACTATGCAGCAGAAAGAAAGAAGGAGCTCCTACCCTTTGAGACAGCATGGGTGAACTGGAGAATATTATGTTAAATGAATAAGCCAGTTGGTAAAAGGCAAATACCATATGATCTCAGCTATAAGTGGAATCTGATGAACAAAATAAACTAATGAGCAAAACAGAACCAGAGGCATGGAAACAGGGAATAGAGTGACAGTTGCCAGAGGAAAGGGGGCGAGGGGGAAGGGGGGAAAAAGGGGGAGGGAGTAGTCAAAGAATATGTATGAATGACCATGGACATGGGTGACAGGGTAGGGACTGACTGTGAGAGCAGGGGATGGGGTGGGACGGAGGAGGACAAAGGGGGAAAATTGGAACAACTGTAATAGAATAAACAAGAATAAAATAAAATTAAAACCTCCTGTGTGAATCGACTCCAGCTCAGCAAGGGCAATTCTCTGAAGAAGGAGCCAGAAGCCCCTAGCAACCAACTCTCACAGTAGCTGGGGGGTGGCAGCAGTGACCTAGTGCAGGGGACCCCGAGGAGGGGGTACCAACAGCTTTCACTTCCATGATGACTTCCGCAATGTCACCTCAGAGAAGACAGACTTTTCTGACATCTTGTGAGAGACAGATTTCACATACAAATAGAATTGGCTCAAGGAACAAGACAGAAGAGTCCAACATCAAGCACATTGCAAAAGCACTGTAGATAAATTATTTCACTGTTTGTGTGTATTGGGTAAGAGCCCTGATTAATCTCCTAAAAATCAGAAGAGCTCTTGTTATCCTCAGCACAGCTGCTAACATCGTATTCTCAAAAAATAAATGAGCTATTAAAAGCAAAAGGTTTTTTAAAGGCTTATTCCTTCTTATGTCTAAAATCAATTAATTTTGTATAGTGATAAAGAGGAGAAATTCGATTTAAAACCCAGTCACTTCTCAAGGAAACAAATTAGTTGGGCTAGTAGAACTCTCCACAGAAGTCTGCATTTCCTTCCTTAGTCCCTCCCACACCACAACGATGCGCTTCCTTGAGGTCATCAGAAGAAACAAGGAGAAACCAAGGTTATGAGATTCCTGGGCAGAGCCTGGATTTCACTGTCACCTGCCTTGTCTGCTTCCAGGGGTACACACTGTTTGACTGTTGTAATGATGATGATGCTGATACAGTAGTTAGGGTTTTCTAAGTTACTAAATAATCCACAGTAGAGATCATACTGCCTAAAACTGACTAAGACCTAATCCTTAAGAAGTTGACAACAGAGTTTCACAGTATCTCGAAGGGCCTCTTTGACTTTGTCATTTCGGAGGGTGAAGATGAAAGGGTTCAGGAAAGGGGTTACCACAGAAATCAGCAGGGAAACTATCTTATTGTACTCGGCTGCCTGCGTTTGCTTGGGTTTCACGTAGAGGAACAGGCAGCTGCCGTAGCCGATCACCACAAAGGTGAAGTGGGAGGCGCACGTGGAGAAAGCTTTCCTGCGGCCGGAGGCTGAGGGGATCTTGAGGATGGTGGAGATGATGTAGGTGTAGGAGACAATTGTAGGAGCCAGAGAACCAACGATAATGAAAACAGCCATTAAAAAGAGAACAAACTCTGTGAAAAGAGTGTCATCACAGGACAGCTTGAGCAGTTGCCCTCGGTCACAATAAAAATGGTCTAGCACGTTCGATTTGCAGAAGGTAAACTGAAACGTGGCATAGACTGGCCAGATTTCAGAAAGGAACCCAAACACCCACGACACACTCACCACCCAGCTGCAGGTGTGGCTGTTCATAATGATGTTGTACCTCAAAGGGTTGCAGACAGCCACATAACGGTCCACGGCCATGGCTCCCAGTAACGCGAACTCCGTGGTCCCCAAAGCAAGGTACAGGAAGAGCTGGGCGACGCATCCAGCCAGAGATATTGTCTGCATCCCGGGGAGCAGCAAGCCCCAAAGCATGATGGGGACGATGACAGATGTGATCAGGATCTCCAAGGCAGAGAGGTGGCTGAGGAAGAAATACATGGGGGACTGCAGACGCTTATCCACACAGACAACCATGATGATGACCGTGTTTCCCATTAACGTCACCGAGTAGAAGGAGAGGAAGGTAGCAAAGAGGGTATGATGCAGTCCTTGGGAGCCAGGGAAGCCAAGGAGACGAAACTCAGTGGCACTAGAGTAATTGCTCATCATGTAGCCCTTGTTTCTGCCTCTTGGGAAACACAGACATCAAAAGAGAGGTGACTGCTCTGCATGGTCCTGCTCTCGAGAGAAAAGGTAGAAAGATTAGGGTGAGAAACTATTTTCTCCTGGTGATCAGGTGGGTAGCCCTTGCTATGGTGCTTTGCACAATGGCAGACCTAAATATCACCTCTCCTAATCTAGCTCAAAGCTAGCTGTCTGGAATGGGGGGAGCCCATTCAACTGGGGTGAAGGAAACCTTCCCTTGTATTTTCCCTCCTGGATGTGCCTTCTCACAGGGGACAGAGGCTATGTCACTTTAAACTGCTTAATTTTGTGGCTGAATCCACCCACCCCTGGGAGTTTGTCCTATTTCCTCTTAGGTTAACCGTATCCGATGATTAGTGGCATTCCAGATGAGGTTCGCGGCATGGAATTTTGAACCCCAGCCCTCCTCCAGGCTGGTACTACACAGAACCACCTGGGCACCAGCAGGAAAGTGATGGGGAATCCAAGAAAACATCTCTGCTTTCCCCCAGATCTCATAACCTCCATATTACAGAGCAGCAAGATCTCCAAATGGCAACTCTGGAGCTTGGGATAATTTCCCAGAGCTGAGCTGATTCATTCTCCTCTAATTCCATTTTTCCCCCTCAAAGTCTTGGGAGAAAGGAAAGATGACATCTGGAACTGACAAAAATAGATGCGAGGCGGGCAGCTTCTTAGGACGCCCGGATCTCTACGCATCACTCCATCCACCCTCTTACTCAAACACCGCCCAGAGAATGCTTTCCAATTCCCCTCCCCAAAGCAGGAAGGACGTGCTCAGCCTGGCCCTCTAGTTTCTTTATAGACTTGTTTCCTGGTATCATGTTATTATACATGGTTAGTTGTTCATTTCATTCCTTCATTTCATACGAAAACAAATGCAGCAGCAAACAGAACAAACAAAAATCCGCACCCTGACCCATGTGGCTCAGTTGGTTGGAGCGTCTTCCTGTGTGCACCGGAAGGTTGTGGGCTCCACCACCAGTCAGGGTACATGCCTGGGTTGCAGGTTCGATTCCCGGTTGGGGAGCCTATGAGAGTTAACCGATGTTTTTCTCTCACATTGATGTCTCTCTTCCTTTCTCTCACTCTCACCCCCTCTTCCTCTCTCTAAAAACCAATGAAAAAATGTCCTCGGGTGAGGATAAAAAAAAAAAAACCCATGCCCTGTGGAGCTTATACTCATGTAGGGGGGTAAAGTCTAGATGATATCCTACACAAGTAAAAATTATATATAAGATGTGAGTTTATTAATCATGCCACAGGAAAAATAAAGCAAGGAAAAAAGAGGGGCAGAAAATTTATTTTTATTTATTCATTGTTCATTTAGGACATTAGACCATAACTCCATGAGGCGAGGACAATATATATATAATACTCATGAACCAAATAAGGAGTGCTAAAATTTTTTCATAGATGATGAATATATGAACATATGATATACGACGCAATAGGTCTTGGTCCTGGCCAGGTCTAATCAGGCCATATGCCTTCGATGCCTCTCTCCTTGGTCTCCCTTCCTGCTTTGCATTACCGTCTTCCCTTCCTGATGCAACCTCCCCACTATCACTGTGGCTCTTTCGCTGGTGGGCAAACACGCCTCAGGGGCAGAACTGACGGAAGAGCTCGGCGGCCAGCTTTTCCACAATCTCTGCACAACCAGCATGAGATGAATAAAGGTGAGACAGAAGGACCCTGACCGACGTCAGACGGCTGTGTCTGTCCCCAGCATTGAGTCAGAGAACTGCACCTGCTCTCTGCTGCGCAAGGGGGACTTGGAAATGAACCCATCTTTGCTGCTGCTGCCCCCGCCCACATTTCAGGCTCTGGGGTCCTGGTGTTCGACAGCAGCCTGACCCGGGAACACACCATCTTACCCTTTCCTCCACAGAGGAGAAAGCTGAGAAGACACTCACCTCTGGGCTTCCCCACCATGTGTAACTCTCTCCGCTCTCCAGGGCTCGTCCGAGGCCAACTCCTGTCTGGCTACCACTGAGCCCTGCACAGGGGCCAGAGCCGCTTGCCGCTGTCCCCACTCATGATGAAAAAGGAAAGTGTCCTCAGAGAGGAGTTTAAGGAAAAGCCCCAAAATAACAGTGTTGTGGGGTGCCGAGAGTCCCTCTCTCTTTTTCTCTCTCTCCTGCCCTTCCACCTCCCTCCTTCCCAAAGGGACTTGTCCCTGAGACACCTGTTCTTAATTAGCCCAGGTTCATGGTGTCCCTAAGCAATCAGTCTGGAGAGAGTAGAACAAACTTTTAGTTATGCCCATTTTGACCAATTAAGTTTCAGAAGTTTTTCAAGTTTTTGTTTAATGCGAAAACACAAAATCTCACCAAGCAGAGGCTTCTGAATTCCAAGGCTGCCTTTTCCAAGGCCCCAAGTCTAAGGTTCCAGAAGACGTTTCAAACTCTAAGCAGATAGCTCTCCCTGGTTTCCCTTAGCTATTTGGAGTTAAAATCATCCCTCAATGCCCAACGGGAGACACCACACTGACCTCTGAAACGTACACCGATATCTTAAAAAGCCTGCACACTAGTCTCAGTCAAAGCCTTAACTTCACCAAAACTCCTCTGCAAAGCCCTATTGCTCCTTCATTCATTTTGCAGAGGCCCCTGTTCCTAACTAACTCTGTGAGCCCTCCAGAGCACCGTGGGGAGGCTCTGCCCCTAAATTCAATTCCACTCTCTGGGGTTGTCTCAGGGCTCCACTCAGAACACATGTGCACCTGCATGTGTTCAGGCAGGCGTCCTCCAGCCTTTGTTTCTACAGCCCGGCCCTGATTACCACCAGCTGGGCCCTTGAAAGCGGGAGCGCATAAGGACAGCCCAATGCAGACAGTTAGATTTACAATGCAAATCGGACATCAGTTTGGTGCTGGAGGGTGACAGAAAAAGTGAGAGTTACAAAACCTTATCTGGACTTGGGATTTCATTTCAAGTATACCTGTTAAATCCGAGAATCTCAATTGGTGGAGCAGAGCATAAATTAGGAGTAATCTTCCTTCCAATTCCCCGGATTACCCAAATCCAACCAGGTTGCCACATAATCTTGGAGGAATTTCCTAAGCCTTTTTTTCATTGTTTCCTTTTTATTGTTGTTCACAGTTGTCCTCATTCCCACCCCCTTTACTCTCCCCCATCCTGCCCACCCCCACATCCCACATTCAATTCCCCCCACCGTTATCTTTGTCCATGTGACCTTTACACATTTTCCTGATGACCCTCCCCCTTCTGTGCCCCGTTATCCTCTCTCCCTCCCCCTCTGGTTACTATCAGTTTGTTCGTTTTTTCCATGTCTCCGGTTATATTTTGCTTGCTTGTTTGTTTTGTTGATTAGGTTCTACTTATAGGTGAGATCATATGGTATTTGTCTTTCACCGCCTGGCTTATTTCACTTAGCATAACGCTCTCCAGTTCCATCCATGCTGTCGTGAAGGGTAGGAGCTCCTTCTTTCTTTCTGCTACATAGTATTCCATTGTGTAAATGTACCACACTTTTTTTTAATATACATATTTTTCAAGAAAATGCTGTGAAAAATCAGTTTTAAATACTTTTCTCTCTCATTTAACAGTTATAAAAGATGTTTCCACATCAGTAGATATGCCCTACTTTTTTTGCATAATATTCCATTATATGTGTGTCCCTTCTTTATTAACCCTCTATTGATCAATTTTTGTTACCATTTTTATTATGAAAAATGATGCTATAAATACACTTAGACATTTCTAAGTCCATTAGACTAAGGGCTACATTTATGTTTTTTTCTAAAACTAAGGGCTACATTTATGTTGGCTGGAATAAATCCTTAGAATTGGAATTTCTAGGTCCAAAGATAGATATGTTGTAGTCATTGTTTTTTATTGGCACCATTTGATACTCCAGAGATTTTGGATTGATTTGCAAATCACTAAGACTACATGGAGAAGGGCACTCTTGATTTCCTAATTTATTACCAACCAAAGATATAATCAAAATTTTATTTTCATTTGAAATTAAAGAGAACAAAAATGAGATACCTTCTAAAAGTAACCAATTTTAAAAAACTGATCAAATGAAAAATCATTTGAAAGATTAAAATGATCAAAACTGCCTGAAAAAAATCTGAAATTCTAAAATTATTAAATAAATCAATTCATAATTAATAATCTTCCCACACAGAAGACTACCAGTTAAAATAGTTTTACTGATGTGTACTAACTAATACCAATCCTACATAAAATCTCCTAGATAATTAAAAAGAAGAGAACACTGCCCAATTAAACTTAAAGGTCAGAATTATCTTGATACCAAAAATATCACAAGAAAATAAACCTACCAACCTCATAAACACAGATGCAAAAATCTTTTATAATAAAGTATTAAAAAATCAAACCCATCAATACATCCGTATAGAAAATGATATGCCATAACAAATGATAATTTTATTCCAGAAATGCAAAATCGATTCAACACTAGGAGATTAATCAGTACAATTCACCATGTTAACAGAATTAAAGAGAAAAACCATATGATCAGCTCAATAAGGGAAGAAAAGGCATTTGACAAAAATCAAGAGCCATTGATCAAAAACTCTGGTCAAACCAGGAACTACAGTGATCTACCGCCAACTCCTAAGTAGCATCGACCCAAAATCCTCATGCTAACATGAAACCTCATGATGAAAGACCCATTTCCCTCTAAGACAGAGAACAAGGCAAGGGGATCTGTTCTCACCACTTCCGGTCAACACTATCCTGGAAATCCTAGCTGAATACAACAACGACAAAAGAAAGTTAAAACCATACAGTCAGAAAATAAAAAAATAAAAGTATTTATTTGAAGATACATAATCCTAAATGTGCAAAATCCTAAGAAGTCCACAAAAAAGCTGCTAGAACTAATAAGTTACTGTCAGGGTCACTGGATAAAGGCTCAATATATGGAAAAAACCTAGTGTATTGCTGTACACCAGCCAAGAACATTGGAAACAGAAATGGCATATTTACTTTACAACACCACCAACATGAAAACTAAGGGCTATAGTTAGCAAACTCTGTGCAGGAGCTATGCAACTGAAACTATAACACATTGCTGAGAGAATCTAAAGACCTATAGATAAGGAGGTATTCTATTTTCATGAGTCAGAAGACACAATTCGGTTAGAATGTCCATTCTCTCCAAACTACAGGTTCAATACAAATTCAAACACATCCCAGGAAGCTTTTTGAACCATTGAAAACCTGACTCCAAGATTTCTGTACAAACATGAAAGACCTAGAAAAGCTAAAATAATTTTGAAAAAGAACAAAGCCAGGGAACTCACAATGTCTTACTTAGAAGCTTACTATACTAGTAAGTTATATAAATATCTAATCATTGTGTTGTATGCCTGAAACTAATATAAAATTCTATGTCAACTATAATTTAATATTTTTAATTAATGAAATAAAATTAGAAAAAAACAGGCTTACTATAAAGCCATAGTAATCAAGACAGTATGTTACTGATATAATATCATGCAGATCTGCTCACCTAGAGACCAATGAAATAGAAAATTCAAACCCAAGCCCAAACATAGGTCTTCAATTGATTTTTAAGCACACTGAGCACTGATAAAGATGGATTTAGATGGATTTTGTAGGTGAATAAAGCTGGTGAATGCCCAAGCTCTAACTTGGCTCAAGCTCAAGGTCTTTCTATGACTGTATCTGGCTTTCCCACATTAGCATACTGGGGACATAGGCAGGAGGAGAAGAGATCCTGGCCCAGAGAAAGAAAAGGCCATTTCGATGATCTAACAGGCAGCAGGGTTACTGCCCCAAGTTTTGAGTCCCTACCCACAGAAGGGGGAATGAGAGGGAGCAACCCTTCCTTGCCTGCCACAAGTCTCCCTGTCCACCCCTGCTTCCCTCTTTCTGCTCTGTTCTCCAGTAGCAGCCTGAGTGATCTTCTAAAACAGCTGACATCAGATCTCTCCTCTGATTGAAACCTCCTCACTGCCCTTTGGATAAAGCCCCAAGTCCTGTAAGGCCTGCGTGACTTCTAGAAACACTTTTCCCTGATGTCACCATCTGCCATCCACAAACACTGGCATTCCTGTAGTTGTGCACAGGTGTTAGCGCACGCTGCTCTGTTTTTTAGAGCACTGGTCTCATTTCCACCCACTTTGCTAGTGAATGCCAGGTATCCCTGTGATCTCTCTCTTGTAGAGGCTTTTCCTAACCTTTGCAGGCATGTTCAAGTTCCCTGCCAGGTGTTCCCCAAACACCCTCGTAGTAGATGCCATGTGCACTGCCAAGACCCCTTCAGGGCCCAGGCTGTCATTCCCGCCTCCCCTCACAGCTGCACTCAGTTGAGGAGAAATGCCCCCTCCCCCTGACACTGAGATTAGAGCCCTTCTCCTAAGGCAGCCCATATCCAGTGGCCTATAGATGCAGGAGCGCCAACACCCAGCCCCTGGGTTTTCATTAGCAGCACAAGTCAGGACAACTCAACAGGGCCATTGTAGTTCCAGAGCTCCGGTGGCATTGGAGCCCCTGGTATGACTCATCACAGCTCAGCCTCCCCTCCGTCCAGACATTCTGTCTCCCCGTCCTTTATAAGAACTCTTCCATGGGTCACTCTCAGACCTATAATAACCTCATAGCTCCTTTCTCAAAATGACTCACTGTTGGTGACGATGTGTGTGGTGTATCAGTGTGAGTATGTGTGCGTAGGTATGCATTATACACACATTTCTATTTCGTATGGTGACATCGGTCTTCATCAGACAGGCTCCACCAGGGAGGACACCGTGCCCAGCACATTTGTGGCTGTATTTTCAGCACAGTTGCTAAAAAACCACTCTTGTTCAAAAAATAGTCTTGCTCCATTTTCTGTTCTTTAATTTTAATAAGGTTGAACTCTTTGTATTTTTTAAAACTATTTCATTTTTCTTTAGTGAACTTCTTGGTTTGTAAGAGAACTTTATATATAAATCAAATAAACCTTTATTTCATGTTTTTATTTTTATATCTTTCTTTACATAAACATTTGGTTCTTATGTAGTTAAATTGAACAGTCTTGGTATCCTGGGACCTGCATTCTCCTTAGAAAAGCTTATGTTCATATTGCAAGATGATTAAAAAAGAAAAAAAATCCTATTTGTTACTTTTTACATTTAACTCTATTTGAACCATATGAAATTTATTATTCTGTGAAAGCATAAATTATAAATCTAGGGTTATGCTTTTTTTTAGATATTTTGTCAATGCAATAAATGTCTCTGGAATAAAGGTAAAGGAGGGAGGGAGGGAAAGGGAGAACAAGATAGAAATTGACAAAGAGAGAGGAGGAGAAGAAAGAGAGAGAACAGCTTAGAGAAATGCCAGGGTAAAAAATGCCTTATGTCTCTGCACTGGGGCAAGAAGAGTCCATATCTGGAGGTGGGAGAACAGAGGTTAGCATGACTGGCAGTGAATTTAGTAAGGGTCAGAGACGGTCAGAGATGAAAAGCAAATGTCCCCCACAGCTTATTTACGTAGGATGACCTGCCACCCAGACGGACTGAGTGACTGGCTCAGGTCACACAGTAATTTACTGGAGACTCCAACTCCTGCCTCAGCCCTCTGATCAGAAAAGCAGAGAGAGCTGCTTTCAGCCGGGACTGATGTACAGGGTAGAGCGGTGGCCAGAGGGACCTGTAAGGATCCCACCAACTCTAAGATTCTAAGACCCAAAAAGACACTTTTGAAGATCCTTCTGCCCAGGAAGTTCTCCTAATCAAAGACAAAACTTCGGAGTTGAATGAAGCGCATACTGGCACAACGGAGGGGCTCAATGACTACAGCATCAATGAGTGTGGACTGTCCTTATCAATGACTGTAATTCAGTGGTCCTCTTTGGAGTTGATGCATGCTTACTCCATGAGCTTGAGTGAGTGGCTTCTGACAATCTCACTGTCTAGGATGATTGGGCAGGTGCCAAGGAGAGTGAGCCCCACGGTGGGGCAGCAGAGTGGACTCCGCAGTTGGAGACCCTGAAGCATCAGGCTCTCCTCCAGCCTGTAACATTGGGGCACGTGGCCCGAGAGGCTAGCAGGCAGGTAGAATAGTGGCTGTCCATGACTGGCCCCTGAGAATTTGTTGTCTTACATGGCAATAAAGACTCTGTAGATGAGATTAAATTAAGGACCTTGAGATGTGGAGATTACCCTGGATGACCCAGGTGGGCTGCATCAAAACCCAGGTCTCCACTAAAATGGAAAATCTTTCCCAGCTAAGGTCAGAGGGAGATGTGATGATGGAAGAAGGAAGGGTCAGCAAGATGTAGGGTGTTGCTGGCTTTGGAGATAGAGGAAGGGAACCATAAGCCAAAGAATGAGGGGAGCCTGTAGCCCCTGGGCAAAGCAAGGAGCCCCCAGAACGGGGCACAGCCCTGACAGCTCCGTGATTCTCACCTACTCGAGCCTGTTTCAAGCTTAGACCTAGAGAGTTTGTGAGATAATAAATCTGTAGTGTTCGAGCCACCAAACTTGTGGCAATTTGCTACAGAAGCAAGAGAACACTCCTTCCGTCATGAAAGCCCACAGGCCAGCTGCACGCTTGTCTCTTGGTTCTCAAGACGTCCCGCCTCCAGCCCTGCTTTGAGCAGCCATCCTGTTGGACTGCCTGAGCTCTCTAGCAGCCATATGCTGCTTTCTACCATGATCCCCCGTTTCTGTCCAGAATGACCTAAAGTCTTCTTTGTTATCCATGGCTCTGCCCTGAAAGCTCAGCTCCAGATTTGGGCCCTACATAAAGATTGCCTGGCCAACCCCATCCTGCCTTGGTGGGTCTTAAACTCGGGACCCATGTGCTCTGTCTTCCCAGGTTTTCACTTTGCCATTATTTCTGCCTGAGGGTGTGGGTGGGACTAAGTAGATGGGGCTAAGTGGGTGGCATCCATAAAGACTGAGCTTTGAGAGAAAGAACTGTGACTCAGAGTCTACAGCGAGCCCAGTCCTCTATCACCTGGCCTTCACCCTCATCCCCAGGGTATGCATCTTCTCAAAGCCATCAGAGAAGTTCGCTACAGGTCAAAAATTGTGTCTCCTGAAATTACCCATCAGAGCCACGACTCTGGAGTTTGCTGGTGCGACCCATGGATTTATTTTCTCCAATTATTCTCTGCTCACCACCTCGCAGAGGGAATATTTGTAGAATAAATGAAAGAATGATGAAGAAATTAAAAATAATTCTACAATAATACATACCTTACCTTTGTGTGTGTGTATGTATAAAAATATATATTTTTTCACACTTTATGTATGTTTTCCATATGGTTTTATCCTCACAGTAACTCAATTGAATAAAGATTCACTGATGACTCACCATGAGCAAAGCAGCCCTCCCAGCGCTGGCCATTAGTGATAAAAGAAGGGTGGGTTCTAACCTTAGGCTTCTCCGCCTGTGTGAGGGGGAGACAGTGCAGTTAATTCCCACACATTTTGGGAAGGGGCTCTCCTACTCATAACAGGTGTCCTGAGAGCCCGAAGGGAAATACTGATTCTTGGGCTGCAGCCCAGCAGTGTTTCTTACCACGAACGGGTAAGTCTGAAAGGAAACAGAGGAGAAAGGAGCTGGTCAAAGTGATGGCAGAACTGGCAGTAGAGTCTGGTTCTTAATTAATGCGTATACATCAAGTTCCCACTAAAAAAAATACCACTGTAGACTCATAACGGCAATAGTTTAAGTAATTCCTTTGTGACAGGAATTCTATGTTTAATATCCTCAATTGAAAGAAACACATACTATTTCTAAAAACAACTATAGATTCAGCATCACTTTTAAACATTTGTATTTTATCACAATAATATCCACAAACATTTGAAGGATGGCAAATAACACTTATACAGAGAGAAATGTTTTTATCCCGTGCATACACAATATTGATTGCATGACGGAGTCACACTTCCTTACTATCATACCATTTTCCCCAGGACGTGGGGACAATTGATCTTACTGTTAGTCTACCTAAGGCGATTTATATGAGGTCTTTGGACAAAAGAAACGGTCTTCCCCGGAAGTAGCTTACACCAGGACATGATTGTGGGGGCACAGGCCAAGATCGTCTGTAACACCCAGAACTAATTTAAATATAGGTAGAACCCGTGGTGGGATGTCAGGACTCTAAATGCCTGCCCCACCCTTGCCCTGGCTGTTGTGGCTCAATTGGTCACAGCACCAGTTCAATCCCCAGTCAGAGCAAGTATGGGAGACAACGAATTGATTCTCCCTCTCCCTCTCTCTCTCTCTCCTCTCTGCCCCCAGCTATGAAAAAATTTCCTCAGAGAGAATAAAAAAATAAATAAGTAAAATGCCTGCCCATCTTCCCCTCCCACCGTCCATTTGTCTGGCATTCCAGCCTCAGAGGTACAGCGATACAGTAAGCTACCATTAGGAAGGCAGTATTTTGAACGGCTAACACAAGAATCCATTGTCACAAACAGATATCCCAGTGGGAATCCAAAGAGTAGACTGATTGCTTCCTGTTGGGAGGACAAAGGAACATGAAATTTTTTGATGAGGGACGAGAATGGGATCAAAGCGCTTTTCCAAAAGAAGCCAGCCCTGGGTCCCCTCACAGCCCTGTATACGGGGGGTGGTGAGGAGTTCCATGCAGTGTAAATCCCTCTAAGGCCAAGGTCGCAAATCTCAGTGTTACTGATAGAGGACCATGCTCACCTCAATGTAGTTCACCGATTCTCTCTTTTGTTGTTTTTCTTTGCCTCTAAATTTTTATTGAATTTATTGGGGTGATATTGGTTAAGAAAATTACATAGGGAAAAGGCAACAGGATTAAGAAAAAAAAGTTCACCAATTCTTTAAGCTTTAAATTTCCCAGTATAAATATAATCCTTGCAATAATGCTTAACAGTTACAGAAGAAAGGTGGTGGATCCAGTGGCCTGCTGGTAAATGTTTAACTCCCGGCTCTCTAGCCATAGTATTGGCTGACTCCCAGCCTCTGCCAATGCCCATGGTGCCCATATGCCCAGCATGCCCAATCAGATGACCAACAGGAGACCCATGAACTTGGACTTAGGACGAGATGGTCAGGAGCATACCATCCTACAGTATTTACACTACACTTATGCAAGTGACACAAACAACTTCATAGCATTGTTAAAGGTAAAAAGTAGTAAAATAATTAGGCATTTAAAGCATTTATCACCTTTGTTTTTTAGTATCATCTATTTGAGTGTAAGTTTCTATTATTTATTTTAACAACGGCCATAGTTAATTCCTAAAAATTTAATAATCCGTTCTCAAGAGGACTCCAGCATGCCACCAGAGCACCCTGTCTCTGGCTTTTCCCTCAGACCCTGTTACCCCTTCAGGCCCGAGTCTTTGTTATCTCCCTCGTGGAATTCCCCTTTGGCAGAATTATTTCTGAGCTCTTTCCGAACTTACATAGGTCACTTCCAAAACTGAAGGCAATAAAATTCCAGCACTGAAGATGGATAGCACCTTTGTGAATACAATATAATTGCCCTAGCGTGCGAAGATTGTCACACCGATGCCCACTGCACCCACTACAAGGTTTGGCAGACTCGGATATGTGCTGAGATTTCAGTGAGTGAAGCATCCTTCAGAGGATGCTTATTGATCCCAAGAGACATGGATCTGCTGAGTGAAGACACCCATGCTCACTCTCCAGAAAGCCCACTTATTAATCCTACCTCCCCAGCCTTTTGCTGCCTACACAGTGTATCATTTTTATGTCTATATTATTTTACACATTCAATTGCCTCTCTCTGGGATTCACTTTTCCCCTTCTCAGCCTGCGAAGTTACTCTTCACACATTGAAGCTCAACTCAAATGACACCATACTTGGGAAGACTTTCAATTTAACCAAAGAGAATAAGGCACTTCCTCCCTGTATTCCCAGAATGCTTCACATATGACAGTAACCAACACATAGTTTTGTTTTCCCACACTAAATTACGAGCCCTCGGGGTAGGCACTAGGGCTTACAGATCTTTGTAAGTCCTGTGCCTAGAACATAGTTGCTATTCAATAAATGCCAGCTATCTGCAGTTATGAGGTTTGGGGATGAATTTGGAATATGAATGAACACCGTAACCTAAAACACGGCATGCCATCTTAGCTGATAGTAACAGAAGTGTAATAAACAAATCACGAAAAGAAGCTGATCCGTTGTACTCTGTCTCAGTTGTCTGAACTGCCACCAGTTCCGAGACCCACATACCAACAGGGACAGGAGGAAGCAATGTGGGTGGTGAGAAGTTGTTCAATGGCAACATCTCACTCGTGAATCTGAGCATTTCGTAAGGGGACGTGTGGCTGTCTTCACCTATTTGCTGGTCCGCCTGCGTAACTCAGAACTGCAGAACTTGGACAGTGAGTGAATATTAGAGTGAGTCACTCTGAGGCTGGACACAAGGGTTTCATCTTAAAATTTAGAATTGTGCAGAGGGGGCCTGCCTCCCAGCTGGGGGACTCCATCTGTGGACTTGGTTCGAGCAAGGCTGCCACGCCCACCTGAGGAGTGTGTAGGAGTGGGGATGCCTGCCTGCAGAGGAAGTGCACCTGCATGACCTGCTTACAACCTTGCAATTGCATGAGGCCATGATTTAGGTTCACCATGGCTCCAAACCTGGGGAGACTCAGATATAGCCACTTTGACTTACAACTGGAATTCCAAGTAAGGAATCCCTTCCAGTAAGGTAGAAAGTATGAGGTCTGTCCAGAAGGTATCCAGCCATGTAATATGAAAAATAGAGACATTTATTGAAGAACATACAAGCCTACACATTGTACATGGGACAATGATGCTTCAGTCCCCTTCAAAGGAGGCACCTTGGGACCTCACACAGTTCTCCCAATCATCATCGGCTGCCCCATTGTATTTTCTTGACTCTCATTGATGGTCTGAAATCTCTTTCCTTTCAAAGGTGATTTCAGTTTTAGGAAAAGCCAGAAGTCACAGGACGCCAAATCTATACTACTACATGGTTGCAGGAAGCTGGGTCACCTGGGTGATTTGATGTGTCGCCAAAAAACTCTGCATGAGACCTGATGCATGAGCGGGCATGTTCTTGTGATGAAGCTGCCAACCACCAGTTGCCCATAGCTGCGGCCTTCTGAATCATCTGAATAGTTTCTGTGGAGGAATGTTCAAGCTTAACACAAAATTGAAGCAGATTTACTGTTCTACTCACTCAGTCAATTTGAATGCAATGGACACACAGTGCACATGCTCACTCAATGGTACCTACCGCCCCCACTGACTAGTACACTGAAGTCATTGTTCACACATGCGCATTCCAGTCCACTCTCCTTGGCTGCCAGGTTACATCGATGTCGGTAAACTATTCTAGTTATATTAACCATGGCTGGACTTTTTCCAGACAGATCTCGTCATATGTTAAAATTATTTTCTGGGTTATGCCTATCCAGGAGCCGTATTTAACACATTTCGTACCACATAGAAATCTCTAAGACATATGCCAGGGACCGCACGATATTGGGCAAACTGCACGTTAATTAAATCATCTCGTGATGCGGTCCTTAATAGATGGTGCGCGAAACACGAGAAAACTCATGAGCGGTACGAAAAGTGTTAACACTGAGGGTCCCTGCCATGCTAAGACAAATGTATGGAACCAAAAGATCTCTAGGTCATATTCACACAAGATTTTAACAGCAATTCAGAGGCTGAACCATTGGCCAAAGACTCTCAAGAAGCTTAAAGTTAGACGAGGATGAAAGTCTTGGGTTACTATCTCCAGAATTAGGACTGAGAAGGACAGGCACTAAGGAAGGATGGCCCCAATCATGGCAAATACATCCTCAAATTTTCTGGGGCCCTTCACGTGGTTGAGACTGATCTGAGGACTTTCTTACACAATTTTCCCATTGCAGCTTCCACCAGCAGACTAACGAGTGGCCCTCAAATACTGACCCATGGGAACCACCCAGGGGTCTGCTAAAATCCACATTCTGATTTACTAAGTCTGGGGTGGGCCTGAGAGTCTGCATTTCTAACGACCTCTCAGGAGATGCTAAGGCTGTTCCAAGGGCCACACTTTGGGTAGCCAGGGACCACAGGCAGGATTGTTGAGAATGCCACACCTGTGTGATGCTGGTTGTGATGGGGTGATTATTGTGGATGCCCAAGGCAGCTATACCTTCCCCAAAGTGGCCACTCAGAGATTCCACTCCAGAGAGAACACTCGGAAAAACAGGCAATAGACTGCATTAGGCAGTTGATTATTTTTTAAGTTTTTAAGAAGGAAATGTGCATAGATCAGAGTAGCAGGAGGGAGTCTCTCAGGGGGAACATCTAAGTGGATCTGTGTGCTGATTATTTTAGGAGAAGAAGCCAAGCTGAAGGAAAGTGTTTGCATATCAGAAGGAGATAATTGCTTCCCATTTAGTTCTTCAGTTTTTCACAAAGTTTGCTAGGAGGGTAAGTAATTAGTCCCTTGGGAGATGAAGGAGAGAAAGTTCTCAGGATGAAAAACTGTTTTCCCTGATGGCCCTTACTGCAGAATCAAAAGTATCTGCCCACTTTTGGAGAGGCCCGCAGATAGGAACTTGTCCTGCAGTAGCTTTAAGAGGCAAAAACAAGCAGCAGCAGCTTAACTGGAGACCAAGCTACCTGGTAATAGCAAGAGGCTTGGGCCGCTCGGTTGTGCACCTGAGACACTTCCCCTCTCATTGCCTCCTTTCTTCACAGCCTTGGCTCTGTGGGGTGGCCCCCACACTGTGACAATCCACACTGTGACCCTTCACACTGCATATTAGGAGCAGAACCTCCCCTGTGGACATCCTGGGAACAGAGCTAGCTTCAGAAGGAAGAGGAAGCTGATAGCTACTCTGTCCTCTTTTGCTAACCCCAGCCCAGTCCAGGTTCCATCTGGTATAAAAAATCACACACCAGACTTGTTCCTGCTCCCTCTGGCTTCCCATGACTTCCCAGCCACTCCCCGATTCCCCAGGAACGCCTTCCCTCATCTTTCCTCTGACCCCATCACCCATATCACCAGTTCCACTCATTTCCTCCTTCTCATCTGGCTTCTGCCATCTCTGCTTTCCTTTCTGGGTCCCTGGAAATCTCTGGGCCAGGCTGCTTCCAGGACACCCAGCCCCAGAGGGCCTCCCCCAGGACATGGAGGGAAAGGCAGCCAGTGTGGGGCAATGGTCCAGCTTGCCCTTCTTTCTCAAGTGCCATGAGAAGGATACAATCGAGGCTTTGAGGTTATGATCTTTCTGTGCAAGGGGCCTTGGAAAGTGACCCCCAGGGGTCATTTCTGTTGAAGGGCAAGAGGTTTTGAGGGGCCATAAGGGGATAGTGGGCAGGCAAACTGGGCATGAGTGGTGTTTCTACCCCAGGAGCAATCCCAGAAAAGGGGGTCCCAATGGGAGGCACATAGTTTCTTTTTGGGGTATTACCAGCCCTCTCTGCTCTCCTCAGATAACCTCCCACTTTCAGAGCCCCATCCTAGACTCTGAAGTCAGTTCCTGAGAAAGGAACACCCCCCCCCAAAAGTTTCACACAAAGAAACACAAAGGAATATAAACAAAACTATAGAGCAGGACTGAGGAGGAGAGATTTCAATAGCACATTTGTATAACAATAGCCACATTTACTAAGCTCTTCCTATGGACCAGCCCCTGGACTAAGTGCTTCATTGGAATTATCCCGTTTAGCGGACACTGTCCCAGGGTTTTCCCTCCGTGGCTCCCTTGGATTCATCCATTCCTGAACTATCTCAGGCTCACGGACGCTTGCCTTTGAGACACTCAGACAAGGGAGCTCCTCGGCTCTCTGCGGTGAGTAAGTGGAGACTTCTGTGGAGTGAGGGATAGGGGAGGTGAAGGAGAGGCAGGTCACGGAGCTCCAGCCTGTGCCCCTGGATGTCCAGCTACAGAGGAAGGTCCTTATACCTGTGAGTCGACAGGTGCCCTCCAGTCCTCTCATCCGCGGGCTGCTGGGTCTCGGAGGAGGATCCTTTTGGACACATCTTCCATGAGCTCCTCGACCTTCTCATTTTGGAAGGTGAAGATGAAGGGACTGAGGAAAGGGGTCACCATGGCAGTCATCAGGGCCCCCACCCTGTTGAGGTGTGTGGAGTGGCCCTTGCCTGGCCTCAGACAGATAAAGATGGCGCTGCCATAGCCCAGAACCACCAGGGCGAGGTGGGAGGTACAGGAGGTGCCTGGAGGACAAGGGCGTCTGCAGCAAAGCCACCGCAGTGAGGACGTAGGAAAGTAGCACAGAGAGCGCGGACAGGAAGAAGTCCACATGCTCTCTGTGGCCCGTGTCAGAGAAGAGCCGCGTGAGAAGTGGGGTCGAGTCACAGAAGCAGCGGTTGACGATGTTGGGGCCGCAGAGTCAGAGCCGTGTTTTCTGCAGGGTGGGGGAGGTGATGATGAGGAACCCAGCCTCGTTATTTCATTACTTCATGATTCCATCATTCATTATTTCATTTGACACATTTGTTAAGCTCCAACTCTGTAGTGCAGGACATTTGATGGGTCTGGCGAACACTTCCTAACTACTATTTTTAATAATCTTTTAATCATAGTAATATCTGCAATGAACAGTTCTTTCCATGTGCCAGGAATGGTGCTCAGTGCCTTCTATATTGCTTCTTTTTATCTTCTAGGCTCCATCCTCATCCTCCCTGTCTTCTCTGTGACATTTCAGGCTATAAATAACCCATTTTGAAATTGCTTCCACCCTTAACTGCAAGGACAGTCCCCTCGAAGTTCTCCAACACTTCTGACTCGTCCTCGTCTGGCTCCTTGTCTTTCTAAATTTGGACGTACCCGCATTTCCCTGCTCATTCTTTTTTCTCTCTCTAGCCTTTCCTTCTGAAATCTCACCATCTCCCTGAACCAGAGAAATCTTGAAAATGTAAACGAATCTGAAATCTGCCCGTCTGTTCTCTGTCCATGTCTCTAACTGCCAGCTGACCTCTGCCAATTCCATATATAATTTTCCCCTCCCCCAAAGTCAATGTCACATTTATGGCCCCCCAAACCCCAAGCCATCCAGACTTAAAGCCTGGAAGGTATCTCTGATTTTCTCTCCTCTCTTCTAGATCACTTGAATTGTCATCCTTAGAAATATTTTCTTTCATCCAGTTCCCCTTTCTTTTGCCATGGCTCAAGTTCAAGGATTTGTCTCCTTGCAACAGTATTCTTAGTGGCTTTCCTGTTGGTCGATTTGACTATACCCAACTTACACATAACTGCTGCTATGTATATTCTTGTAAAGTATTATGCCCAGAGGCTATTTTTTAATAATCTGAGGCAATGTGATTTCATGTATACAATATTCTCCGAATCACCTAATCAAACTAGCTAGCCATCTACCTTCATACAGAAAAAGACATTTTAAGATATTGACAATGGCTACCTCAGGTATGGGTTACGAACATTTGAAGGTATACCTATACCTATCTTGTTTGCTCACCCAATTCTTTTCATTTGTATTATTTTTATCATCAAAAAAAATTTTTTTAAACAACAATATCTATTCCTTCCTGTGTCTGCTAAAGCAACCACAACCCCCTCCCCGGCACCCCAGCTTCCCCCACTCTGCCCGCCTGCCCCCCAGCCTTACCCTCACCTCCCTCTTGCCACATACTTTGTGCTTCCCCAACTCGGACCCCTTGCTCTTCTCCAAATGTTAATTATGCCCTGCTTTCGCATCCTTTTCCTAAATGTTCTCTATGTTTGGAATACTCTGTCCTGCCATTTGTGCCTGGCGAATTCTTCCCCACCCTTCAGGGACTGTCTCAAATGTCTGTCTTTTACAACGCTTCATCCTTTACTTAGCTGTGAATTGGGGAAGTTAGCATGTCTGCCTGGCATTCTAATTATTCTTGTGCCAGCCTTTTCTGAAACACTAGATTCCTTGTTTGTCAGCAGCAGGGCTCTGGTTGCATCTTTATAGCCTTCGCGATACCTAGCAACGTGTCTCACACCATGTTGGGACTCAGTAGATTTTAGTGAAACAGAGGAAGGAGTACATCTATTGCGTTTTCATTCCTAGTCCTGCGGAGAAAAGTTTTTCCAAATGGAAACTCACATTTTCTTCACAATTATCTGTACTTAAGCACTGTGGGCTTTCCCAGAGGGCAATGGGCAGGACAGAATCCCACGAGCATGTGTCTAAGCTCTGGAAGAAAAACTCGCAAGGCAGAATTTAAAGGAAATATGCATGTCTGGGGCCCTGGATCTCTTACCCACAGTGTTTGGTTTGAGCCCAAGGCTGGCCCGCACATCAGATGTCCTTCCTCCACGGTCCTCCAGGTCACGAAGGTCCACAGCAGCAGCGTCACCAGCTCAACACTGATTCGGGCCCCTTATCAATCCTCAAATCAAATTCACAAACCTTGCTCCGGCACAAGCTCCGTTATAACTGCTTCCTGATCGCCCCAATCCAACAACATCCCACGCCCATGCCTGCATTCCACATAGCAACGGAATGTCCGTTCCTAACCAAGCAGTCAGTTCACCGCCTTTACCATGCCACGTTCTCTCTCCTTGGAACTGCCGCTTAGTCACTTCCTCCCTGCGGAAATGCTGCGTCACAACACCCTCTCTCACTGCACATCCTACACATGTGAGAACTTGCCAGCCCCTTCCACTATCAAAAAATCTCCAGCTGCTGGTGTCAGTTCATTCCGATCTTCCCTGTAGGACTCAGGGACTTAGCTTACACAAGAGTCAGACCCACGGGCATGCATCTTATAGAGGTCAGGAGGAACGATTAGCAGGATCATACAAATTCACGAGCATTAATAAAGGAGCTGGTATACTGTTGCCCTTCAATAGCCAGAAAATTAAATTACCATGTAATAAGAGTAGAGTGCTCATTAAGAATTCCCTTCATCCCAAGCAACCTGCAGAAGGTCACTCAGCTCTGGGTTATCAGCCATGGTGTGGTTCCTAAAGACAAGAAGGGTTGTTATCATCACATGTGACATGTCCTGACGGCGAGATCTCCGTGGAGAAACTACGCCGCCCCAAACGGGTGCTGAACACTTATCACAGCAAAATTAAGTATGTCTCACCATAACTTCCTGGCCAACGATTTTACATTATTTAGGATATACACTTAGAAATAAACGGAAAGTTCAAGAATTTAAGGCAATGCCAGCTTTGGTTCTGGAAATTTAGGACCAGTCCATTAAAGTATGAGTTACAGGGTAGGAAGACTGCAAAATTCGCAAGTGTCTTCTAAACATAAAGGGCCCTGGTGACCTCTACCATCTCCCTAATACAACCGCATCTCTGCATATAGGAGCTCAAGTCAAGAATTAGCTGATAAACATCTTTCCAGGCACTACTCTGTCCCTCGCACACCCTTCCTTCTCTTCCACCTCTCGGAGTCTGCAGGCATTCTCTGTCACACTCACATTCACGTCTTCTTTGGCCCCAAACTTCTGAGCTCAGATCCCACTGCTCTCTACTTCCGTTCTATTGGCTTAAAGCACCCACACTAAGGCCAAGATACAGGAGTAGTAGTTAATGTGTCTAACGAGGAAAAAAGTAATAATCTCTTTTAGAGATAACTTGTGTTTTTTCTCAATTTTGGGAGATAGAAATAAAAAATCACCTGGTAGCTGTATCCCAAAGAAAATGACACCCTTTCGGAATCTCGTAGTTTTTTAATCAAATCGGAAATGACAGAAAATGGGAGGAATCAGCCCATGGCCCCTTGGGTCCCTGCAGAGGATCCTTGTGGAGTACCGGGAAATTCCCCGTGTCTGTCCTCACTCTCTGCCCATCAGCTTCTCCCGAAGCACCAGCTTCCAACACGGAACCTTTTTGGCTAAGTTAAATTTATGGTTCTTCAGTTTTAATGACAAGTGTATTAAAAAATAGAAGACTGTGTTTTCAGTTCAGTTTTAGGCTTATTTAGACATTTTGCAAAACCTCCCTCTATTCTTCTCTGGGGAGGTGTGGTGTAAATTTAAACACATACGCACACTTTTTTTAGCAAATGTTTTTCTCTCATGAAATTTGGACTGCCTGTTTATTATTTCTCATTCTTTGACAGTTTATTTCCTACTCCTTTGCCATTTCCCTAAAGCAGAGCAGGAACCATGTAAGGTTGGACGAGGAAACCAATTTGGAAGGTGTTGCAATGAAGAAGTGAAGTTGATACTCTGCCACAGGTGCTACAGATTATAGACTAAATTTTTCATCTTTTTTTGCTGTTGTCTTCAAATGAAATTAGGCACCTGCAAGAGCCATGTTATATGATTCCATTTATATAACATTATTAAAATGTGATATTGCACTATTTTTTCAAGATGTCACCGCTGGGGGAAACTGGGTGAAGGGCACATGGGATCTTTCTGTACTGTTTCATAAAAGGTTGTGTGACTCTACTATCGTCTCAAAAAATAAAATAATAAATAAAAGTATCTGCACAAAAATCATCAGTATGTGTTTTGTGAGAACATCACAGAAGAAAGACACTGAGTAGATTAGAGTGATTGCTTGCCGGAGGGAAAGGAAGGAGAATGGGGGGTAAGGCATGAGGATAAAAGATGTATTTTGTTAATGAGAGGAATGGTTTTAAGTTTAAAACTGCTTTCAATTCAGTTGGTTCAGTTTGGCTCATTACTGGCTTCCTGATTAGCCAATAAGAGGGCTCAGGACACACTACTCTCTCCTGAAGGCAGCCAGTCATAAACCAAGGGTTGCAGCAAAAAAGAAAAAAAAGTCCCTTTGCGATATGAAGTCCAGGCCGACCGTGGAGTTGCAGAGAGAGTCCCAGGTACCACATAACTGGCTCAGGCAGGTATGTGACACAGTCCCATTCTGACTCCAGGTGTTACGTATTCCAGTGACAACCAGTGATGCAATTCAAGTCACTGTTCATGAGAACAACTGTGTCACTCTAGTGACAATTACATTATATTTCAGAATCTCACGTGTTGGGTAGTTACACTTAACAGGCTCATTTTAATTCTTTGTATAGGCGTATATTACCATTAAGTAATAAAACAGGTTCTGTTTAATAAACTAATATTATTATTCTTCCATCTTAGGTGCCTTTTACATTTTCTATGAAAGCAACATGTTTGATGACAGAAGAGGCGATTTTTCTGCTAAAGGTTTTTAATAGACATTTTAAATAAATTACCTGGAAAAATCAGTTGCAAGCTTAAGATCCAATTCTGGAAAGATTTATATTTACCAACCCTTTTCTGAGCATATGAGAAAACAGAAAAGTTCAACAAACTTAGGCCCAGATAATTTTTAAGAATGTATTATACATCTGACTGGTATGTCTCAGTTGGTTGGGTGCTGTCCCACAAAGTGAAAGATCGCCAGTTCGATTCCTGGTCAGGGCACATGCCTGGGTTGTGGGTTCGGTCCCCAGCTGGGGGGCACATCGAGAGGCAACCGATCAAAGTTACTCTCTCACATCAATGTTTCTCTCCCTCTCTGTCTCTCTCTTCCCCTCTAAAAAGTTAATTAATTAATTAAATAAAATTTAAAAAAAGAATGTATTATGCCATGAATTACATTAGATGCCGGTGAAAAATATAAATCAGATATAACCTCTATCTTCAAGGGACTCAAAATTGAGTAGAGGAGACAAATAAACAGAAAATTACAATTTAAAATGTAAAGGAAGAAATAGACATAGCAAAATCCTGTGTGAGTAAAACGTTAGCAAAGAGCAGGCCGCAGATTGTTCTGGGGGACCCAAGTAGAAGTGACATTCAACCTGTTCTCAGAACAAAAGTAGGGGTTTGAGTGACAGACAGGGACAAGGAAGGGCCTCCCAGGCAGGGAGACAGGTATGTGCCAGGCTTGAAGACAGGAGAAGACACAGCGCCTCCCTCAGAGGCCTTCTTCTGGCTGCAAGGCAATGTAGGAAAAGACCTCAGCAAGGTGAGGAGTCACAGCGTCTCTGAGGACTGCACCCTCTGCCCCTGCCCCCCACGGCACTCTCCCACTTCTCCAGCGGCTCTTTCATCCTCTTCCGTCTCCTGACCAACTTCCTCTGCGGCTCTTCTACCTGGCAAATCTGTAGACTTATCTATTTACCATAGACTCATAGTGACTCCCGTGTCCCAACTTACCCTGAACTTTTGGGCCAGGCATTAACCGTAGCCTTTGTGCCTCCCTTCCGGTTCCTGAGAGAGAACATCTACCCGGTCCAGCTTAGTTATCGGACGCGTCCTCAGAGCATCACAAAGGTGTCACATGGTGAGCAGTAAACCCAGCATCTCATATGGACAGAGGACACATAGTCTCCCCTTCCATTTCTCTTTCAATATCTGGGGGCCTAGTTGAGTATTCTGGGGTCACGTTTCCAGACTGAGGGGTGCTATACTTTTGGTGTTTTGCAACTCTGGCTGCATGGGACAACCATTTCTAAAACGTATTGAGACCACCCTAGAAATTCTGACAGAATTTGCTGGTCTGCAGTGAGGCTCCCAGGGGATTTTGCTGTACACACCCCGCAAGAACCATGGAGATTTGCTCCAGCGCGCTGCTGCAGAAGAGGCGATCAGCTTCCTGCCAGTGCCCAATGCAGCCCTTCCAGTTTCAGGAGTTTCAGGCATCAGCATCAGCCACACACCCAGGTCCTCCCTGACAACACTCAGCCGAGCCTCCATAGCTGGGGCATATGTTGCCAAAAATAGACAGTACCCTCCAAGGAAGACGGCAGCTTACTCCCTCATACCGCCATCCCTCCCTGCAGAAACCCAGACCTCCCAGATTACAGAAGGAGCTAATGGACAGAGTAGGATGGTGCATACTAGGCTAAATCCTCACTGAACTTTGGGATTCTATTAACCGGTGGTGACGTTTGCTCTATAGCTTATGCAGTGATCCCAGTGCAGCTGACCTTGACAGACAGCACCCTTCCTCCCCACCACCTCACCTCTGCTTGGCTCAGAGCCATTCCCCCTCAATGCTCAATGGGTCACGTCTTCTCATCTTACTCTGTCCCATCCCCTAACATGGTCATAAGATCAAAGAGACAGGTAGTCCTCTCTCCTCTGGATCATCTGCCTGGTTGGAAAAATACTAGGAGGGGTATGTTTCTCAGGGTGTCCCTTCTGGAGTTTAGAGAAACAGTCCCCCTTTTTTTTTGATAGCTAGTGGGGTGACCCAGTCCTGCCCAGGCTATTCCATGAGTAGCAGTCACAAGGTTCATTTTCTGTCCCAAAGATTTATGTCTCCCAGATTATCCAAAAACAACAGTGAGACTGGCCCAACATCCTAAGTGACTTAGCCCAAGGATTTTTTGGCATGGGCCAGCAGCCGGATATTTATTCTGAGCTTGGACTTCAAGGAACACCATATGGAAATGAGGCAAAGCAAAGGACACATAATTCCGGAGATGCACATGGTCAGCACCCATGTACTAGAACTCACAGACCCATGTGCAGAAAGACACTGACTTATTTAGAAACACCAACAACACAAAGACACATGAGGAGGCCCACCAGACTGTGGTTCCACGTGAGGTCACATGCACTTGTACCTGAACATCGACCCCTGCCCCATGACTCATTATCAATAGTCACACAAGTTCATATTGGAGGGGAACATGGAGAGCAGCTAAAGCTGCCTAATTCTCCTTTCTCACTCCCATGCAGGGATGTGGTGCCTTTGCCTGTACCGAAGGAAATGTACCTCCTTTAGCAGAGGAGCTGGCCGGGCTCACCGTTCTTTTCCTCCTAGTGGGAGCGGAGAGCTCCCCTCCTGCCAGAGTAGAAGCCCAAAGGTGAACTCACACAGTGACGGCCAGAGGCAGGGCTCAGGCATTCTGACGATGAGAACGTTTTTTCTCCAATTCTCATCAGTGTGCTGCAGAAACACTGGCCACCATGGAGGGCTGAGAATGCAGTGCGCCTCTCCCTTCCCCTCTTCTGTTCACATTGTTTGTGTTGCCTGAGGTCATCTCAGTCCTTCCTCTGCTTCTAAGGATTGGCAGTGACAATAGGCACAGCTGTCCTGTCCTCTCTTTTCACCCTTCTCCAAGGTATCTTGGAGATCAAGGAAGTTCACCTGACTGGGTAGCCCTCACAGGTCTATGCCTGCAGGCTACAACTGCGCTGGCCCAAGATAATTCTCAAGTTGAACTTGGACAATATCCTCAAACAACCTTTCTTCTTCCCCAGAGCCTGGGTAAGTTGTGTAGTTTGGGACAGGCTGCCTGAAGCTAGGACCCCACCCCCAGCCCTCACCCCCACCTATGTCTCCTATTTCCCACCTTCTACAACTGGCCGCCCATAGTTTATCCTGAGGTCCAGGCTGGAGGGAAAGAGAATCAGGGCTCAGAACTCAGCATGATTCTTCACAGGTGGCCCGGCCTAGACTTCCTTTTGTTCTCTCAGATCTCCTAATCACGTTCACCTAGCCCATGAAGAAATTTAAGCTCTATTCTGTGCCAGAAACTGGAAATATGAAAAAAACATAGCACAGATGTGGACCTCAATGAACTCAAAGTATAACATGAAACTCTGAGCTCATATTCTGATAAGTGGAATTTGAATTATTTTTCATTATGAGTATTCATTTTCCTTTACTTAATCCTATCACCTTCATCAGCTACTTTGCTTTCTATTCATTACTTTTGACAATTGTTCTTCCATTTAATTACCCCCACAACTGAGCATTCACTATTTGGATAGAGTTGCCAGGTCAGCGGGAAGCAGGAAGATGTGGGACATTTGGATGGAGTTCTCCAGAAAAAAAAAAAAGTTTTCCATGGGCTACGTGAAGTGCAGATACGTGATAAGAATTAACAGTAGGAATATAGAAGCTCACACAAATGGAAAATGTATAGCTTTTATTTTGCAAAATGTAACATCTAAACAAAAAATGAAAAAATAAAATCATACGTAACTCCACAATGAATAAAATTTCCAAAATAATAATTATATAGTCATGATCAATGCTTTAATTAAAATAGTAATAATTTGAGGGAGAGTAAGAGGGAGAAGTAGGGTCTAAAAGAGTTAAATCCATCTCTATCATAACAGAAAGTGAATAGAAAACATATAAAATTGATAACTCAATCAATATTAGTATAAGCTTATCATTAAGAGGTGTGGAAATGGGTACCAGGCACATTGAAAGTAGCTTCCTCTGTGAAATGGGGCTGGACCTGTGGTTTTTCAGTACAGGTCTTTTAGCCTTATTTGTTTTTTTAAATGTGTGTTATGATTCACTTTGATTTTAAAAACAACATGTTTTTTTTGTTGTTATATTACCTTTCAGAACACTATCCTAATTGTGCTTGACCCTGACGTGCCACGGAAGTGTGGCGTGTTTATATGCATCAGTAACTGAGTGATCGGTATTGAGCGTAAGCAACTTAGTCAATCATGAGTTCCTGACCACAGAAGCCAAGGTCAAGGCCAGGGCGGATAACTACATTTTGTTCCTGCAAGTGACAGCACATACAACGGTAGTCCACAGTAGAACAACATCCAAAGCCAGTCTATTCACCACTCAAGATATTGGTCTGAGGAACCCAGTTTTGACAAATTTCAAAGAAAAAAAACTGTCACAGAGTTTAAATAAAATGTCTTGCAACACATCATGGCAGATTGTCACCCTCTTAAGTGACTGGTGTGAGTCCAAATTAGCCTTTAAAAGCTGACTCCTATTTACGTTTTTAATACTTATATCTCCCAATATTTTATTCATAAATCCTTTGCTCTACTGGTCTTCTTGCTACATCCAAGGAAAGTTATCTTTTTTCCTGTCCCTACAACTTTTAGTCACATCTTTAAGTAGATCAACACATAGGTCCTTTCTGAATGCTGCCCATTTTTCAATACACAACAGATCAGCCTCTCACTGCATCCCTGTGAAACGCACAGCCCTGCGAGGTGCTGCAGAAGTTATTCCTCCATGAGCTTTATGCTTCATTAGAACATGGATACGAGCAGGCAGATAACTACGATGCAAGGGTGAAGCAGCTTCCCCAAGAAAGGCGCATTCAAAGTACTGAGCGTTTCAAATGTGCATTATGACATCAGCCCAGAAGGACCAGCACATGTTTCATACAAAAGGAGTGTGCGAACCACACCTCAAGAAATACAGGTGGTGCGGGAGTGGCAATGTGAACCGTGCGGAGGCCCTGAGAAGGGCTGGAAGGCTGAGTGAAGCTCTGTTAGCAGGGCGTCTTTAGGAATCAGTGGAAAGCCCCCTGCAGCTGGAAGGTACGGGATCTACACAGAAGAGCAGTAGGTGAACCTTACATGCAAGTTCGTCACAGGGCAGAAGGCCCTGAATGCCAGATTGAGGGACTTCTACTTACCTCAGTGGGGAAGAGAGTTGCATAGATGTTTGAACAGCAAAGTGGCCCAATTAGAACACCCCTTTATAAAGATTAATTAGCAGTAGCTGTTAATATTATTTAAACCGGAAGAACTAGAACAGAGGGAAGCAGTTGGAAGCTTCTAGTTATCTCAGTAAAAACGTTTGAGGGGAAGGGATGGAGAAGACTGCCAAGGGGCCGGATGGCTGGTCGACCCACCTTCCCACCTCTCCTGCTCCATACAAAGAAGAGGCTCTACTTTTCATACCCGATGGACTGCGGAAACGGATGGGAACAGGAAAAAGAGATTATTGGAGCAGAACTATGTTTTGGGTGCACAGAACTCCAGGTTAATGGCACATCCAGATGGGAGTAAATGACGAGCAATTAGAATGAGGGTCTGGAGCTCAGGAATGCAGTCGGGGCAGGACACTGAGACATCTCAGCACCAAAGTGATATTTAAAGCAAGGGGTGCGGTGTAAATACAAGTGTCCATAAATCATAAATTTTTAAAGTCTTTGTTTATGAGATTGGAAAAAAGAGACAGAGAGGGGACTGATAATAAAGTCATCCCTCTCTTTTTGCTACACATTTTGTTGTTATTTGTCTCTTGTTCTATTTATTTATTTCACAGAGAAAAGGAAAGCAAGCAAGTGGACCAGTTTTGCCATCTTGAGCTGGAAGTCCACAGTTCTGGAGTGGATTATTTCAGTCCTTTCCCGGCAGCATCCCACTCCCAGCCAAGCAAAGTGCCTGGAAATTATCCTGAGAGCTGAAGGACACAGAGAGCTAGGAGCCGAGACAGAAAGGGAATAAGGTTTGCCCTGGTTTGTCCAGAACTACGGTTTCCCAAGACACAATAATTTTAGTGCTAAAACTGAGAAAGTTCTGGGCAAGCCAAGAAGAGTTGGTCATCTCCTAAAAGGTGAAATGAACAGTGTGGGCAGAAAGCCATCTCTCTCATATCGATTATTTTTCTAAATTCTCTCCAAATGTGTCTGGAGCTCAGAGGCAGACATTCACAGGGAAAGTGTGGCTCTCTCTGTTCACAGCCTCGACAGACTAAGCCCTCGGTTTCCTGGGGGGTCCTATCAGCAGCCATTCTCCAACAGAGCCGGAGCCCGAAAGACCTAACCAGGCAAAGTGTCTGCAGTTCAGTCCTTACAGGCACCACAAGGCAGAAAGCAGGGCTGAAGTGAGAGGGAGGAGAGGCTTGGATCAGGGCAGTGCCAGACTGGCAAGTGGAAGCTCAACAACAACAATTGTTCCGTGTGATTGATGTGGTTAAAATGGCAAGCAAGTGAAGTCCGTGGACTGAACTGACTTCTGAAACAAGGACACCATTTAGTCGATGAAAGCCGGAGGAACAGTCTGTCTCCTGTCCCGGGACACATTCGTGGCACATGCCCTTGTGCAGATCCTGTTGGCTTTTCCTGCAGAAACAGAATCTGTGTGAAAGGGCTTCTTGAAAGGTTAAGAAGATGTGTTGGGAACCCCTGCCAACTGGCCCAAAGGGACTCCGTCCCTCCTCCTGTCCCTTCAGAAACCCCCCCACCCCGGGCACTGCTTGCTTATCTGCTGTGCGCCGCGGAGCTGCTCGGTGAGATGTTAGCCCTGAATTCTAGAAGCAGAGGCTGGCCACGAAGACTACACGGTGATTTTAAATTGTGAGAGGCAGCGCGATGTAACGAGGCTGGGAGAGTTCGTGCACTTAGGGGGACCTCGACGTAAATTTAGCCCGGCCACTCGCTACCCGAGTCATCGGGTGACTTAACGCACAACATTGATTTAATAGCATGTATCTCACGGCAGGGAGGCAAAGACATAACCATGTGGAAATGCCAAGCTCATGCCAACACGTGAGGAAGGGAACTTCCCATCAATTCCCTGCATGGCTGTGCGACTGTGTGTATGTGACTGTGTGTGGCTGTGGGTATGACTGTGTATGACTGTATGACTGTGTGTGGCTGTGGGTGACTGTGTATGGCTGTGGGTGTGACTGTGTGTGGCTGTGGATGCAGCTGTGGGTGTGTGCACACATGTGTGTGTTCAGAGCACAAGCTGGCTTAGACTCTCGCCCAAGAACGGAAGCCCTCTCCCCTGCCTCACCCTTCCTCAGTGGCTACAGTTTATCTGGGAGCTGAAGCTCTGATTCCAAAGTGAGGCTGGCTCCACACCTCCCTTTCCCCACAGACTCCCAGCTCAGAAACACACTGGTGCCTTCCATCCCACTGTGAAGAGGGGGCTCGAGCTTGTCCCTTTCGAATTCCAGAGAGATGTGAAAGTATCTCTGCCTCTGAGATGTGCTGCTCCAAAGGCCCTTCTGCTGGGTTCGGATCGCTGAGTCCAAAGTGACCCCTCCCCCAGCCCCGGATCCTTGACAAAAATAAGCCAAGGTCCCTCCTCCATCAGCCACCACCCCCACCCCAGCTCTCTCTCTCAGTCTTCACCTCTGTCCCCTCTTTTCACTCTGCTCCATGTACAGTAAGCTCCTCAGCAACTGTGAACGTCTGCAAGGAAAGACTTACTGGAGAGGGCCAGCAGGTGTCTGGAATGGGAAGCCTGAAGAAATCCCTCAGAAATGTAAACTGACAGCATGAATCTGTGAAAGGGAAGGAATTCTCAGGACTCCCCAGAAGGGGGATCTAGAACTACAGAACCCCAGTTCTCCACCTGGTCCTCTGGCCTCTGTGTTGCTGAGCAAGGGGTGACATAGATAGGAGATAGAACAGCCTGCTCACAGGTTTCTAGAGCATTAAAGCTTTGTTTCAAGGTCGTAACCTCGGGTGCCTGCAAAGAGCCAGGCTCTACAAGGGAAGAGGCATAGAGGGGTATGCATGAAATCAATGAGGCACCAGTCAAAGGTGGAGGGCCAGTCCCCTGAACAAGTTCAATGGAAGGTTCCCTTCTCCTGCGCAGCACTGGCTGCGAAGGTAGGAAAGTGAAGGGAGTCCCGGTTCCTCCATGCTTGCACTTGACGCTCTCTCTCATGCCTCAGTTTCTCCTCACCGCTGTCCTCCTTCAAAGCAACCAAATGCTGGAAAGACTGCTCACAGGGACGCTGTGAGTGACTCTCCTATTAGCGTCAGGTCCAAATGTCAAACAATGCCCCATCCTCTGAAATGCTGCACCCTCCACACCCTCACACACAAGCGCACACACACTCACGTAACACCTTTCAAAGCCCCTCAGACAGGTAGGTCAACTTATAATGTCACTTAAGTTACAGCCCCAACTTTGAGAAAAATTCTTCTTATCTTAAAAGTCTTTGCAAAGCCAGAAATGCAGCCCCAGAAGCAGTGCAAAGCCCGGGCATCTTTGTTATCCCCAGTCCCTAAGGCGGAGGGAGAAAAGGGGAGGCCAGGGTGGCTTTGAAGGCACAGCTGCTTCTCTGGCCCCAAGGCTTCCCTCACAAGGACACATGCAAATCTTAACTGTTAGCCTCTATACAGGTAACCTTGACCTAGCCCATCTGGGCCCGATTGTTCTTGTACATGACTTTACCCATCCTACAGCAGCAATTTTTCAACGGAAGCTTCCGGTTGTGTCTGTGTGTTTATGTGTGGGGGGTAGTATTTTCCATGTCTAAGGATACATTTTTTTTTTAATTTATTTTAGAGAGAGGGGAAGGGAGGGAGACAGAGAGGGAGAGAAACAGTAATGTATGGTTGCCTCTCACATGGCCCTCACTGGGGACCTGGCCTGCAACCCAGGCATGTGCCCTGACGGGGAATCGAACTGGGAACCTCTGGCTCCCTGCCTGCGCTCAATCCACTGAGCCGCACCAGCCAGGGCAGGATACATTATTTTTAAAAGCACTCTTAGCCCTGGCTGGCGTAGCTCAGTGGATTGAGCGCGGGCTGGGAACCAAAGGGTCCCGGTTCGATTCCCAGTCAGGGCACATGCCTGGGTTGCAGGCCAGGTCCCCAGTGAGCTCTCCCTCTCTGTCTCCCTCCTTTCCACTCTCTCTAAAAATAAAAAAAAATGAAGTTAAAAAAAAAAAGCACTCTTAAACTGGATTGAAAACACGCACTTATATGAGAGTTCTCCAAACTACAGCAGAAACTAACCCAAATGCCTTACAGAATCATGTGATCTGGGAACATATTCAATATTAAAGCTGGTTTCACTTTCATTTAGTTAAGTAGCTATGTCTGTAGAGCCAGCAGCAGTATTAAAAAATATTTTTATTTTACCTGGGTTTATTAGTCAAGTAAATTCATCTTATCTCTGATGTAAAATTTGTCAGCAAGGAAAATAAGTTGGCATGATTAATATTTTCATAAGTAATCTGAATTCAGTTGTTAAGAGCAAGCAAATTAAAAAAATCTAAGATAAAAAGTTTCTTTTTAGGTAAACTCTTTAGCAATAATTGTATTGTATATGTACTTAAAAATTGTTTCCCAAGTCTCTTTGGTAACTTGAAACTTTAAAGTTTTGCTAGCCAAATTAAATGATGGGTATTCATTGACGTCTAGATCATTTCCAAATGAGATAAAATAATATAACATTAATTACTAAACATAAATTCATCTACATCTTGCTTCGTGTTATAGAGAAACTATAGATCTTTGGGTCTATTGATGAACATGTCCTGTGCCACATTAAAAAAATCATGCTATCAAGAGACACTTATTGGGGTGGGGGGAGGGGAGGGGGGAAAACACAGACAACTGTAATTGAACAACAATAAAGTAATTTAAAAAAATTTTTAAAGAAATTAGAGTATATCCATACCATAAAACAATTTATGTCCACTAAATAATAAAGGTTACAATTAAAATATTTTTTAAAAAAGAAACACTTATTTCCAGAATTATGAAATGGGTTCATAAATTTGTCAGGCTACAGCAGTGACAGACAGTTCGCAATTGCTTACTTCTTAGTTTTCACTGAAAATTAAAGTTTCTGAAGTTTAAGAATTCTAATATATAAATAAAGCTTCAAAAATTAATAACGGGGAAACAACTATGTATACAAGAAAAGCAGGACATATTTGGCTTTCTAAAAAGTATGAAATATGGAGATGTGTTTTTGCTAAAGGAAATCAAGCAATTCTGTCCTGATTATTTCCAAGTGGGTGAGAGAAGAAGGTCGTGTACTAAAAGCGATACAGGAACAATTACATAAATTTTTGTGTATGTCTTCCAGATCTTTTATTGCCACTTTGATTAAATGGATAATTAAGTATTGCTTCATAATCAGTTCTGATCCTATTTAGTCAAATGTCCAAACCTTTTGCTATATTTTGACAAACTTCCCAAAATTCAAATTTTAAGTAGAGTCTTGACTTGAGAATAACTTTGAGGTATTCCAGAAGGGCCCTGAAACACCTCTAAAGATTTGTTTTCTCTCCTTGTGAAAGAGGAACTTTAAACTAATTAGGCTTATTTGACCTGTTAAATTGCATGGGCAGCATCATAAAATAAGTGAGGGCAAACTTCTGAGGTATACTGTAGGGCAAACCATGGTTGCAAATGAAATAAATAGTTGAGGCTACAGGAAACCCAAATGGCTGCTTGGTTCTTCCAGACAACAAGGCAAACCCATCCCTTTTTAAAATTTATTTTTACATTTTTTCATCTACCATAGTGCACTTAAGCTGGACTTTCGCCAACTGCCACTTAGCATGAGTTACCAATAAGTTCTTGTTTCGGTGTGTACATTCAACGGATAGGTTGAAGCCGTCCCCTGCCGCACAGTGGATGCCCTCGCAGTGGCAAAGAAACTGGTAGGATTTCCCACTTGAGGAATCCCTTTCCCACGGTCTGGTGATGAAGGCAGCTGCTTCCCTGGGTGAATGATCGCGTCTTGACAAACAGCCTTGCAAACTTCTGCGAATCCTCACTGTCCCTGATCATCCGCAATTACCAGGCAAGATCCAGAGAACCAATGAATAAACTGGACTCAAGCAGAACGGGTTCTAATGTCGACAGACTAAACGCACTGATGGTTACAATTTTTATGGCTTTGCAATATCACTGATTCTTTCATATTTTTATTTTCCAGATATAAGAAAAAAATGACATATATAAGCATAATGGCCCAGAGGGAGGAAAATTAAAGAATAGGGCATTTCTGGCAAGGAGCAGGACCAGGGCTTATGTTAATTCCTTCCGACTCTTGAATCACTAACCCTACAGGGATATCATCTGAATGGAAGCTATCAGTATTCCAAGGACAGGTCAAGAAGACTTAAAATTATCCTGATTCAAAATGCATCGCTTGGCAGTTTAAATTCCTCCGGAATGACTGAAGAGGGAACAGGTGACACACTCAATCTGTGGGATGGGACAGTCCCTTATTCTCACACAGTGCCAGACATAGCATGTCCTCAAATGTCAACATCGCTCAAGGAAAATGTAAACCCTCAAAACAAAACAGAACTCAGTCAACAGCTGTGTGAATGCATTTTCTGTGGATCTGGCTAAATTGAGAATTATGATCCTAGGAAACCTATAAAAAGGAAAATCTGGCAAGTTCTATGAAAATATTCACAGAAGGACACATTTCTACTGACAAATAAGAAAAGACCCCAGATTTTGTTACCTGCGGACATCTCTGCAACCTTCAGGCCTACACACTCCTCCCCAGCTGAGACACCGTGACACTGGACGCTATCGCTCATTACACCACGCAAACTCCATTCCAACCACCCTGAAATACTTGGCCAAACACCCAAAACTGATAAAGGTTCCAAAGACCCTTTGCCATAATAATGATTCTGGTCCCAACTTGAGATAAATTCCTCTGATGTGCTTTCTTCATGAAAATGACGGTACATCCATATGACGCAACCACACGCTTCCATGAAAAATAGTAATAAGTACCATTTTTGAGCATTTAGTATGAAAGGCAAAGAAATTAGTAGAGAATCATACAGCTAGTTAGAGGCAGGGCTAGCCTTTGCACTCAAGTCTATGACTTTAAGACATGTGTTGTCGACTATCCTGCTACTTGGCCACTCCCAAAGAATAAGAATATATCATAACATGGAAAAGACTTATTAGGTATATAAAATGGGTAATAAGCTTATGATAATGGCCTCATTATCATTAGACCTTCGGTAAATACAAGCTAAAACCTATAGTGGTATTCAACTATGCACATTCCAAAGGCCTGAGAAAAAATCCTGACAAAATAGAGTATTGGTGAGGATGTGGACCAACTGGACTTCATACACATCACCGGTGGGATGAAGACTGGAGAACTTTTTAGGCAACGGTGAAAGCTGAGCAATTGGGTGCCCTATGAATACCTGATACCTCATGACCAGTCAATTCCATTCCAAGATATAGTCATTGCTGCTATAACACTTGTTTTGAAAGCTCAAATTTATTTCAGTTTGATTGATTTTGAGGGGAAAAATTTGAGCATAATGAGAACTTCACATTTCCTTATAGACAGTTTTGCCATCAAGTAACACAAGATGAAATAGAAACTGTACCCAGCTGAACCAATTCACATAGGAACACACAAAACTCTCTCACACACCTCAAATATCTATCAGCTTCCTTGATTCACTGTGTGTATTATCTATCCTACAGGGTAATATTTTATTATACTTTTGTTATTTGCAAACTTTTCTTTATAAATAAACACACACTCAACATCCCAAACATATCTAAGTGCCCTGGTTCAAAATGCAAAGCAGTAAAAACAACAGACAGTACTATTTATATGTGAAGACCTTAAACAGAAACCAGCAAATTCTGAAGTGGCTCCCTTCAGTGCTCTTGGTGGCTGGTTTAACGAATTCAAACATCACTACAACTTCCAGCCTTCAATTCTCAAGGGAAGCCATGACTGAGGTGAGAAAGCCACAAAAGAATTTCCAGTGGTGATACTAAAGTTAATTGAAGAAGGCTACATATCAGATCAAAAATTGTAATCTTGACAAAACAGACATCTATCATAAACCTTGAAGGACCTACAATTCAAAGGCAAAAAAAAACCAAACAAAAAAAAAACCCCATGCCCAAGGATTTAAAGCTGGCAAAAGATCCGGAGCCAACAGCAAAGCAAGGACTCCACACCTGGTGTGACGTCCTGTCTGACTTCAGACAGCCCTCCTCCCGCCATGTCACAGTAACTCTCCAACTGTCACGCCCCTGACACCCCCTTCCACAAGCAAAGGTCATGCCTTTTTCAAAGTGAAGTGTCACGCTGGTTACAGTGTTATATATATTTCTTAACCATCTGACGTTTAATAATGTGCTATTCTCTTTATTAGGTTCCTCTCTTCATTTCCCTCTTGCTGACAATGTTATTGAGTGGCATGCCCTTACTTCCATTTCTCTCATAGTCTTACAGGTTATGTTGTGACATTTTGCATAGTGCAGTGAATTTTTAGGAACACATATGCTACATTACAGCAAAACTGACTGTACCCACCCAAAATAAATGGGTGGACAGTTGTATTAAAAGCATGTAAAAGAAAACTAAGAATTTTTTTCAAAATAGCAAAAATGCAGGAAAACCCCAAATTTCCACCAATAGATTGGGGATAAATTGTACATTCAATAATATAATGTTAAACAACACTGGAAAAGATTTAGTTACTGCTAAGTGCAACAACCTAAATAAATCCCACAGAGATTATGCTGAAAAAGAAGCCAGAAGCTAACTATTACATATATATTTATTTATCTGAAGTGTAGGAAAAGAAAAAATCATCTTTGGTGCTAGAAGTCGAAATTTTGGGTTAACATTAGGGTTATTGACCTGAAGGGGGGCACAAAGAAGGTTTCTGGTGCACAAGAAATCAATCATCTGTATGTCAATATAATTTCAGTAGTGGTTTCAGAGGGATATTGGTAAAAATTTATTGAGCTCTACTTAAAATTGGGGTATTTATGTATGTTACATTTCAATAAATTTTTACAGAATAATTTTATTTAAAAATATATAGAAATAACTAAAATACACAGCTATAATGGCATACAAAGTTGGATGTAAGGATAAAAAAATTAAAGTGATCTAAGGCTTTGTATTTTTCAGAGAGTTGATGGAATTAATATCAAATTCTGTTACATATACATGTTAAAATTTCTAGAATGACCACAAAAAATAGTAATAGACTATACAACACAAATACTGCCATAGAAGACAAATTTAATAATAAAAAGGCACAAAATTATTGAGTGTTATGCCCTTACTTCCATTTCTCTCATAAGTCTTACAGTTTCTGTTGCGGCATTTTGCATTGTGCAGTGATTTTTAGGAACACATATGTTACATTACAGCAAAACAAATGAATGGACAGTTGTACTAAAAGCATATAAAAGAAAACTAAGAATAGAAAAATAGACACAAAGGAGGCAGAAAAAATATAAATTATGTGGGCTGATAGTAACTAAAATCCAAATATATCAGTGATTATACCAACTGTAATTGGATAAATGCCTAAATTAAAAGCCTAATATTTTCAAAGTGTATAAAAAATCAAAACTCAAATGTATGCTGCTTATTAAAGATTGAAGAGTATGAGCTTAAGCTTATACTCTCAAGCTTAAGAGTATGAAAAATACTAAAAATAAAAGCAAACCAGAGGATTTACCAGTTAATAGCTCACTATGTATAACTGATGTCACTATATTAAGTAGAATCAATTTTAAGGCCAAAAATATTACGAAAGAGACAAAATTTTTATTGACAAAAGTTCATTTTACCAGGAAAAATATAACTGTCTTTAGTTTGTATGTACCTAATAACACAGGCTCAAAATGCATAAAGGAAACCTTTACAGAATGAAAAGAAGCAATAGAAATTACCCCCAACATCAATTTATGATAAGCACTCTCAGCAAAGTGGGGATAGAGGAACATACCTCAACATAATAAAGACCATTTATGACAAGCCCATTGCTAATATCATAGTCAATAGTGAAAAGCAGAAAGCTTTTTCTTTAAGATCAGGAACAAGACAAGGATGCCAATTCTCACCACTTTTATTCAACATAGTATTGGAAGTCTTAGCCACAGCAATCAGAAAACACAAAGAAATAAAAGACATTCAATTGGAAAGAAAAAAGTAAAACTGTCACTATTTGCAGATAACATGCTACTATATAAAGAAAACCCTATAGATTCTACCAAAAACTGTTAGAACTAATAAGTGAATTCAGTAAAGTTGCAGGATACAAAATTAATATTTGGAAATTATATTGCATTTTTATACAGTAATTATGAGCTCTAAGAATAAGAAGCCAAGAAAATAATCCCATTTGCAGCTGCATCAAAAAAAAAAAAAAGAAAGAAAACCTAGGAATAAATTTAACCAAGTAGGTAAAAGACCTATACTTTGAAAACTATAAGACCTTATTGAAAGAAATTGTAGAAGACATAAATAAATGGAAGAATATAACATGCTCATGAATTGGAAAAATTAGTATTATTAAAATGTCCATATTGCCCAAAGCAATCTGCTGATTCAATTCAATCCCTATAAAAATAACAATGACGTTTCTCACAAAATTAGAACAAATAATCCTAAAATTTATATGGAACAACAAAAGCACCCAGTAGCTAAAGCAATACTGAGAAAGAAGAGCAAAGCTGGAAGTACAATGTACCTGATGTCAAACTATACTACAAGGCTATAGCAATCAAAACAGCATGGTACTGGCAAAAAAACAGACACATAGATCAACAGATCAGAGTTGAGAGCCCAGAGATGAACTTGAGCTTCTGTGGTCAGTTAATCTATGACAAAGGAGGCAAGAATGTGACAGTTGGGTACAGTTTCTTCAATAAACGGTGTTGGGAAAACTGGACAGATACATGCAAAAAGAAAAGAAACTGGACCACTTTCTAACACCATATATGAAAATAAACTCAAAATGGATTGAAGACTTAAATGTAAGACCCGAAACCAGAAAGCTCCTAGAAGAAAACAGGCAGGATACTCGTCATCAGTCTCAGCAATATGCTCTTGCATAGGTCTCCTCACGCAAGGGCAAACACAACAAAATAAACAAATGGGACTACAGCAAACTAAACAGCTTTTGCACAGCAAAGGACACCAGCAACAAAAGAAAAATGCAACCTACTGCATGGGAGAACATATTCACAAATATTCCATCTGATGCGGGGTTAATACCCAAAGTATATAAAGAACCCCTACAATCAACATAACAGAAAACACAATCTGATATTAAAATGTGCAGAGGGACTGAGTAAACATTCTCCATGGAGAATGTAAAGACGGTCAACGGACACATGCAAATCACAGACACAACACACTAATCAGTGCAAATCAAAACTGTAATGTCATATCTCCTCACACTTTTCAGAATGGCTATCATCAAAAAGACAACAGAGCATAAGTGTTGATGAGGATGTGGAGAAAAAGTAACCCTCACGCACTGTTGGTGAGATTATAAACGGCTGCAGTCACTATGGAGAACACCATAGAAATTCCTCAGTAAATTAAAAATAGAACTACCATATGACCCATAAATTTCACTTCTGGGTATTTACCCAAAGAAATCAAGAAAGAGAGAGAGAGAGATTACAAATCTTCAACTGTAAACAGATTTCAACACACCACTCTCAATAATTTATAGAAAACATTAATACAAATTTAGTAAGAATACAGACTATTTCATGACAATTTTTTTAAACTGGTCTATTAGATATATAAAAAACATGATACTCAACAATATACATGCTTTTCAATCACACACATAACTTCACAGAAACTGAAAATAAAACATTTCAATATGGGTAAAATGATAGAAATTATGCAGTATATATTAGTTTCTTATTGCTGTGGTAACAGATTACCATAAATTTAGTGGATTAAACAAACACAAATCCGCCCTGGCTGGTGTAGCTCAGTGCATTGAGCACGGGCTGTGAACCAAAGGGTCACTGGTTCAATTCCCAGTCAGGGCACATGCCTGGGTTGCAGGCCAGGTCCCCAGTGGGGGCCACGTGAAAGGAAACCATACATTGATGTTTCTCTCCCTCTCTTTCTCCCTCCCTCCCCTTCTAAAAATAAATGCATAAAATCTTAAAAAAAAAAAACAAAACACAAATCCTAAACCAAGGTGTCAATAAACCAAGGTGTATTTTTCTCTCAAGGCTCCAGGGGAAAATCTGTTTCCTCTTCCAGATTCTAGAAGCTGCCTGCATCCCTTGGCTTGTGGCCCCTTTCTTGTGTCTCTCTGGCCTCTGCTTCTGCCATCCTATCTCTTCTCACTCTAACTCTCCTGCCTCCCTCTTTCTCTTACAAGAACTTTTGTGATTACAAGGGGCCCACCCAGGACAATCTCCTGAAGATCCTTAACTTCATGATATCAAAAGAGTCCATTTTGCCATATAAAGTAAAATACAGGTTTCAGGAATCGGGACATGGAAAGTTTTAGGTGCCATTATTCTGTCTACCACTCAAAGTATATCCTCCAAATTCAATATAAATGAGAAAAAAAATCAATAATAAAAAATCCTATAAGTGGTACCTTAATTGAGATGATAGTTTCACAGATATGTGCCCAGGTCCAAACCTATCTAATTATATACAGAGTGGGGCAAAAGCAGGTTTATAGTTGTAAGTGTACAAAACACAGTTTATTCTTGCGCTATTATTTATTATTGTATTATTTTCTATATGAATAACTGTAAACCTACTTTTGCCCTACCCGGAACATTAAATTTGTGTAGTTTTTTTTATATTAACTATGCCTCAATAAAGCTGTTAGAAAACTATATTTGGAAAATAAGACATACTTCTAAATAAGAAATAGATCACAGAAGAAATCACAATGGAAATTAGAAAATATTTTAAACTAAGTGATACTTAAAATTCAACATAGCAACTGACAGGATGCAGGTAAAGCTATGCTTTGAAACAAATTTATGGCTTTAAATACATATATAACCAAAGAAAATGAAAATCAATCAAGTAGATATTCCAAGAAGTTAAGGAAAATAGCAAATTAAACAGAATGTAGTAAAAAAATAAATGAGATTCATAAACTTACAAAAAAATCTAAAATGTCAAGAGTGGTTTTAAAGACTAATAAAAATGATATATATATGATGAGACTAATAAAAAATGTACATAAGTGGGAGATAAAATAATTACATATCCTGCTGACATCAACAATATAATCAGATTATTATGTGCAGCTTCACACCAATAAATTTGAGAAATATATTATATAGACAAATTCCTTTTGTTAACAGTTTAACCAAATATAGTGAAGAAGAGATAGTCTAAATAATCCAACACTTAACCATTAAGGACATTGAAACTATATTCTAAAATTCTCTCACAAAGAGAACACCAAGCCCTCTTGTCTTCACTAACCACTCAATCAAATATTTCAAGAACAATTTTACACAATTATTCTGGAGAGTAGAAGGAGAATACGTCCCAAGTTAATTTATGAAGCCAGCCCATTCCTGCTGACAAACTCTGGGAAACACATTATGAGAAAGGGACATCATGGGACAATATCACTGGTGGACAGAGTGGCAAAGATATGAAGAGAAGGCTATTGTTACCTTAGACGGGCGCCAGGGAGTACCTCCATTGGCTGAGATGGTAGCGGAGGAGGTCCTTACACTGACTGTGCCCAAAGCTAGACATATAAATGGACAGGACCTGAAGCCTCCAAAGCTAGAAAGATGATTGGATAGGGGGAAAAAAGGCCCACCCCGCCCTATCCCTGTAAGAACTTCAGCTCCAGTGGGAAGACTGAGTTGTCTAAGAGACAGGGGTCCACCATTCTCCCAAGTCACGTGGCACCTGAGTAAAACCTCTTTCCTTCTGCACTAGCACCTGCCTCAGGAGTTTGGTTTCTGCGCAGCAGGCAGCCCAACCTCCGTTTTGTTTGGTTACATTATCACACTAAATCCATCTATTTACCTACCTGTCAGCATACCTAAATATATATTCACCTGCAAACATCTATGTATGTGTGTGTGCGTGTGTATATAATACCACGTGACCAGCAAGTTTATTCGTGCAAGGAAAGGTTGGTTTCACATTCCGCACGCATGTCATTCTCCACGTTCACAAAATGAAGACTCATATCATCATCTCAATGGAAGCAAAAACACTTTTTGACAAAATTCATTCTCTAGGATATTGAAAAAACTTATCCAACTGGTGAATCAGCATTCTACTGCTGCTATACAAATCACCACAAACTTAGTTGTTGAAACAACACAAATGGATTACCATGGAGTATGATAATTAGACATTCAGCACAGGCCTTGCGGGGCTAAAATCCATGCGTCTGCGGGCTGGGCGCTGCCCTGCAGGCTCAGAGGGGGAGCCCATTTCCTTGCTGTATCCGGCTGAGGCTGTTCTATTCCTGGCTCCTGGCTCCCTTTCTACACTCTCTCTGACTCTCCTTCCATCTTTACATTTTTCTGACTGGCCCGAGCTGAGAAAGGTTCTCAGATATTAAGGATTCATGTGTTTAGATTAGGTCCCCCCAAAAGATCTGGGAGAGTCTCCCTGCCTAAAAATCGTTAATATTCATCACATCTGCAATGTCCCTTTTGCCACATAAGGTAATTAGGACTTGGATTTTTTGGAGGGGGGATATTATTGTGGATATCACAACTAGTCATGAAAAAAACTAGTTAATCTTACTAAGAATACTTAGAAGTATTCACAGCAAATATTACATTTAATATTGAACTATTAACAGCTTTCACTTTGCAGCCAGGAATGTCACAGGAGGTCCCTCTGCAGTTACTTGTTAAACTTTGTACTGGAGGTCCCAAGTGATTAGCAAGTCAAGAGAAGATATAATAGTATACAGCTAAGAATGAAAGTCTTGTTATATTTGTGAGTGATATGTTTGCACATACAGAAGATCCAAAACAATCACTGAGCAATTATGAGGATTACTAAGTGTTTGCAAGACTTACACGTGATCAACTTGCAAAAAAAAAACAATTATATTTCTCTATACCACTAACAAACTATTAGAATATGAATTTGTATACCATACCATTTCCATTGTCATAAAATGTCCAGTAGCAAGGAGAAATCTAACAAAAGATTGTCCACACAGTAGTGGAGGCTAGAAAGTTTGAAATCTGCGGCACAGGCATGCTGGAGACCCAGGGAGGAGTTACTGTGGCAGCTGCGTCTGAAGGCATTCTGGTGGCAGAATTCTCTCTTCCCCTCAGTCCTTTCTTTTAAGGCTTTCAACTGATTGGATGAGGCCTGCCAACATTATAGAAGGTAATCAGCTTTACTCAGTGTGTCTTGATTTAAAAATACCTTTAGAGTGGCATCTAAGAATGGTGTTTTACCAAAATCTAGGTACGACGGTTTAGCCAGGATGACAACGTAAATTTCAGCATCTCACTAGCCATGGCATTCACAGTACCTAAGCTTTGTCATATGCACTGAGGGTTCTCTGTAAACTGCAGTTCCCACTGACCTACGTGAGAAGCACCTCTTTACCTTCAGTAGATTCTCCTCTGCCCCGTTTGGAGCACTGCCTTGTTGGGAGTCTGCTAGAGGTATGTCCTCAAGGACAGGCTGTATCTGCAAAGGGAGTTCAACCCCAGCAAAGAGCCCTTCCTGGATTGTCCCACGTGAATGCTTCATAGATTCCTTTGCCTTCCTTCCTCATTAATCTCAGCTAGCATGTCCCTCTGATGGAAATTACTCAAGTAAGGAAGCGAAAGAGCAGGTATAAGGAAAATACAACGTGCGAGAACGTTTGTAAAGAGGGCCATTGTGACCGGGGCGAGGTGAAATGAAAGCACTGTTCTTGAGTACGTGGAACGGAAACAAAGAAGAAAGCCAATAATCCCGACAATAGCTGAAGCCGTAAGTGAGGGGTGACATGAATGACGTCAAATTCAAAGGAATGAGGAGGGAGGTGCTAGAGTGGAAGAAGCAGCGGAATGATTTAGAAAGATACTTCTAGAAACCAGAAGCATGTGTCTGGACGTTGATTCTGAACCGTGTCTATGGCAGCAAACATGGGTAACTCCCAGAACTCTGATTTTTCCCACTCATGCCCGAGAGGGTCTTCCTGGCCTGCCCTCTGCCATGCCGAGAAGATGAACAAATTCCACCGTGTCACATGTCATAGGCTAAGGAATAGATTTAATCGATTAAAGAGAAATATCACAATGCCACTGTCAGAAAGACTGTGTCTCCTTCCCTCTCATCCCAGGGAGAAACATTCCAGGGTCAGAACCATCTTCTGGACACAGTTTGGGGCCCGTTCTAATGGAGGGAACCCTTCCCATCCGTGCGCCTCGTGCTGTGAGCCAAGTGTAGGAAAGCGGTCATGTCAATAGTGACATAGGCAGACTGGTGGTGTCGGGAAGTCGGATTTGGGGATGCCAGCTATTTACAGGAACAGTCTGGAGATGAAACACTGCCCTGGACTGGGGACTTGGGTAGCTGGGGATCTTCAGCCTCTGTAGGACATTAGCATTGCCCCTGAAGTTAATCACAAACGTCTTGTCATCCAGTGCTAGGGTCTCACTTCTCCACCACCCAGACAGGATCATCTCCGGTTGGTTGTGGCCCTTCAGGAAGCCCTGGTCGGCCTAGCTCCCTAACCAATTTTCTGAACGTCTCCTCATGAACGTAGTGTCAGGGCATCAAGCAAATGTGTCCTAGAGCCGTGACGTGAAGTCTGCCACCATTGCTGGATTCTCTTGCCCAGGCCACAGACAGCTGCACAGACAGGTGTACCATGAGGAGGAGTGAGAAACCATTTCTGTAAGCTCGGAAAGAGCTGCGTATCTGTTGAGGTTCTGGTCATTCTCAGAAACTCTGGCCCTGAGAAAATGAGCAGAGGTAAACTAACTTCTCTCCCAGACTCAAACACTGTAGTGAATGTTGACTTTTTCCGAAGAAAAACAAGCTCAACGAGGAAAGAGCAGGAGTGAAAAGGGGTAATAGAGCGAGTAGTCATGTGGGTTTGCGTGGCAGCTGTCCCACTCCCTGGATCTGCATATAAAGAGTGCACTGGGCACCTGAGCCCCACTTCTCCGGGACGCCAGATCTGCCTCCGCCAGCATGCGCTCTCTGCAGCTCCTGTTCAGGGCCAGCCATGCCGCCCTGCTCTTGGTTCTCTGTCTGCAGCTGGGGACCAACACAGCTCAGGAAGACACGTGAGCCACGCCTTTCTCCTTCTCTCTCTCTCACACACACACACGCACACACACAAATAATCTTCGTGGGGGGAGGGATCCTCTCCTATCCTGGAAATCTACACACCCCTTCCTGAAAACTTTTTTAACTTTCCAGAAATGTAATCTCATGAACCCATGCCCATTCCCACCTCTCTCCTCCCCAGGGCCCCATCAATTCCCCTTACATCTCCACTAGGTGCTTCTAAGTTGCCCTTGGACATAAGGCTCCGGGCGCACACATGGGCTGTAATTAACAATCAGGCTTTCTCCAAGGCTCTCACATGCACGCTGTGCTGTCCGTTGTCTACACCATTGTTATACTTGTGCTTGGTGAACTGCACCTCCTCACACCCTGCCTCCCAGAAGGGAAGATTTCAGCAGGTCTGTGAGTTCCGACAGTAGCTTTGGGCACCTCTGCCGGGGACTCACTGAGTGTTCCGAGGCCCTGGGCACTGATCCTTGGCCCCACGGCCCAAGGCTGAGCTTACCTAGCAGTTTAGGCATTTTTCCTAGGCTGAAGTGCAAAGACAAATGCGAGGAACACTTGTTCATGACCGCCCTCGCCCTCCAGGGGCCTGGGAGCACAGAATCATAGGCCAGCTCATTGAGGGCACATGTTTGAAGGAAATAGGAAAATTGGGGCATGCAAGAATGAAGCAGGAAATGGGACAATTTGGAGGGAGAAGCAGGGTCGCTCGGCAAATCTAGGGAGTTTTCCCTACAAAAAAGAAAAGTTTCGGATGCTGGGTTTCTGGACTGCGGTTCTGGTGGTGCCCTCTGTGGCGTGACCAGATGCTTCGTCCTGGGGGAACTCTTCCAGGGTTTGACGAGCTGATTTTAATGGAGGGGGGTGGGTGTCCCCCCAAGAGGGACAGGTTCAGATATAATGTCACTCCACTTAGCCCCGAGGGGTGGCAGGTTGTTGATAAGCTGTGCTAATCAGGGTGACCAGCCATCCCAGTTTGCCCACGAATTTTTGGTTTTAGCACTGAAAGCCCCCCACCCCAGCAAGCCCATCCTTGTCGGGCACCCTGGGAAGGGGAGTCACTCTAGCTGGCCGTCCTATCAGTCCTGAATTCATTTACGAATGGGAGGAATGTACGCCCCTCCTCTGTGCACTGAGCACCGGAGCGGCTGGCACAGAGGCAGAGTCTCTGTGGAACGGATGCTTCCCCTAGAAAGTGGGGCTGGGAAGCTCGGGGCCAGGCAGAGGACCTCGCTCCTGTGTCTCCCAACAGCAAAGCGAAGAAGACGAGTCTGCTGGTCCTGAGCCCCGCCCTCGCTGGCTCGGGGGAAGACCTGACTGTTCCCCTTATTCCCGGGCCCGTTTCCCCATCAGACTGTGGTGCAGACTGAATGCAGGGTGGGATCTATAGCTCCCAAATAGGCCCCGTGTCCAAATCCCATACAGAGCTAAATACAAACAAATCCTAGGCCCCGCCAGGAACCAAAGAAGGGGGATCCTCAAGGGTGGCCTCTCCTCCAGTGCCCTGAGATGTCCATGATTCTGTTGGCACAAAATTCTCCACTAATGGCGACATGAGCCCTCCCCGCCAGAGGCCAATAGGCTGAACCTATAGAATTTTATTAGGAGATGTCATGTGGCATTGTACCTTTATTGTTTTTGTAACATATTTTTGGTCAGTGGAAGGAAAAATGATACTCAGTTTTTTTTGTTTGTTTTTTTTTAAAAGATTTATTTTTATTTATTTTTAGAGAGAGGGGAAGGGAGGGAGAAAGAGAGGGAGAGAAACAGCAATGTGTGGCTGCCTCTCACATGGCCCTCACTGGGGACCTGGCCCGCAACCCAGGCATGTGCCCTGATGGGGAATCAAACCGGGACCCTATGGTTCCCAGCCCGCGCTCAATCCACTGAGCTACACCAGCCAGGGCGATACTCAGTTTTAAATAAAGTATCCGAGGTGCTTTATTAACCAAAACTAAATCAGTACAGACTAACCAAACTACCTAAAAATCAAAACTGCCCAGGGGGTACGGACGTCATCAGCAAAGCATCTCCTTCCCCTTGCACCGTCCCGGTCCCTCGACCCTGCTCACTGCGCCCCTCTCTCTGAAGAACCAACCTCTGCTCTCTGCCCGCTCCTGTCTTCCCAGAACCAGTCGACGGCCGATCCTAATGAATTTCCAGATGCCCCAAGTGACAAGGTCAACTGAAGAAGTCACCGCAAAGCTTACAGTTCAAACAGAATTGAGAGAATGTATGGTGGTAAGTATGGGGAGGGAGTAAGTGCAGAGAAAGCCAACTCCTTAACTAAGGAAAATGCATTGGATTATACAGGAAAACTACGAGATTACAGAGCCATGATAAAATTATTAAAAATAAACTTGCGATACAGTAATAAAGATGTGTCTTCACCCGTGCGTTAGCGGAAAAGGCAATACATTCACAGCAGAATAGTTACATTTTATTTTACAGAGATTATCTCTTTGGTGGCGGTGGTGGCTCAGCTTGACTGAGCACCTTCCGCTGGGCACTGGTCTTGGGAAACGAACCACACATATCATCCTGGACAGCAAACAGGTCCTGATCTTTTATTTGGATTTTACAAGAGTCAAAAAATGTTGAATCATGAACATATATTGTTGTCAGTGAAACAAAAAAAGATCAGCAAAGCAAGGTTAAGCATCTCTAAAGAAACACCAGCATCTCCAAAGTGTTTTGAGTAAAACTGCAGTGGTGAGAACCTTGAATTCACTGCCTGAGGCTGAGGGGCTATTCAGCGCAGAGTCACCAGCCAGTGGCCCGGGCAGGTTTCGGGAGACAGGCAGCCAGCCCGGCCATGCCCAGGCAGCCTGGTGATAACACCCCTGTAGCCAGCATAGCGATGAGGGCAGGCCCTGTTTCAGGATCGCTGGATCTGTAACGCAGCACAAACAAGTCTGTTTCTCCTTGTGATAAAATCACGCGCTGCTAATGCCACCATGGATCTCTGATGACAGTCACCGCAGAAGGAATGCTCCATCTCAACGGGAGCTCAGGAAAATAAAGATACAATTGCTTTCCGTCTGAGTTCATAGATTCACTGAATTCTACGCACGGACCCCTTGGGTCTCTGGACGCCAGGGTTAACCCCTGTGCTGAACGTGAATGAGAACATGAACCAGACGCCGCTGAAACGCTCATAGGCAGTGCTCTGGGATCTTACGTTGTAAAGCACGCTCGGGTTAAAGAAGATCGCAGCAGGTGGACCTGCAAGATTGCATTGGCTCACCTAACAGCCAGGCTGGGCAGGCAGTTAGTTGTTCTCCCACAGCTGAGGAAAGCGAATATGAGAGGCATCACGTTCATTACCGAAGGTCACCAAGTTTGAGAGGAGCACGGCCAGGGCTTGGTCACAGTGCTGCAATGGGGCCTGGCTTCAGCTTTCACCCCTAAGCAGTCTGGCTGCGGTCACGGGCAATTCCTGAAGCCCTGGCTGCAAACCCAGGCAGGCCTGCCCCCCAGATGGCCTGTGCCCAGGAAGAGTGCTCCCGGCCCCTGGGATTCAATTACCTCGGCCCTCCCGAGCCAGACACCCACTTGCCGATACAGCGCTGTGAGCACAGGACAGAAAACCTTCCGATCTAGACTTCAGCTCCTGAAACGATACCACAAAAGTGGACGCCCCGTGCCTCTCCCCACCTCCATCCCTGCTCTTTGCCCACTAAGGTTATCTTCCTCCTCCTCTTTGACCCTCCCTTGTCTTTCTCTTCCTTTCCTACTCCCCGTGCTAACAAGAGGTCATCTCTCTCCACTTCCTTCTCCCCAGATTAAGACCTACCTGGCAAGCAGCAAGCCGATCGATGGATCTTTTAACTATAGATACACTGGCTGCCTGTGTGACGACTATCCAAGAACCTTCTACTGGGACTTTCAGGTCAACAGTAAGTAGAGAAGTTACTCAAAGGAAGACCTACCCTTCAGGGATGGGAAACCACAGAGAAACATGGCTCCAGATCTGGTGCAGAACCGGGGCAGAAGGATGGAGGGGAAAGGGGGTAGGAGAAAGGGGGCAGAGTAGATGGAGACCGTGCTAAGAATGGAGATACACTTGCAAATGACTTGAGGAAACTGAGTCCCAGTGGGGACATACCTGAAACCGGTAGAAAAGCTAGGACACCAGGAGTGAGAGTGTTATCAGAGACGACCTTTGTCCTTGTCTCTTTCAGGCACTGTAAGGGTTGCAGCCGTGGTTGACATCGTTCCTCACTTAGGCATCTGCCCCAATGACGAGGCAGTGATCCCCATCAGCGCAAACCGCTTCAGTCTCCTGAGGACCCTATTTGTCATCTGAGCTGACCAGAAGCCTCGCCTCGCTGCCCCTTGGCCCGCCCCGCCCCACCCCAGGACGGTTTTCTGTAAGGGAATGTGGCTTGAGTGTGTGCCGTGGTATGTAAAATAAACTTTTCACAGGCTTCTCCATGTTCTGCTGTGTCTTCCCTCCAAAATCTCTCCCAGAGGAGCCTCAGAGTACCCAGACCTTCTAGAACTCTCTTTCTTCAAAGAAACTTTGCCGAGGAGAGCTTATGAGCTCTCACTGTCCATGAAAGAGGGAGAGAAGAAGGAATAGAGAAGAGTGGGACTGGTCCCACAGAGAGGAAGTGCTGGCCCTAAAACCCAGCCATTGAGGGGTGGGAACTGGACCGGCGTCCAAACCTCCCTGCTCTTTGGTCTTCTATGTCCCATTGTCCCCCCGAGGAGCCCCTGCAGTCCCAGGAGATGGGAGTCAGCTGCATATAGCAGAGTCGGGGGCAGAGTCTGTGGTCCCCGAGATGAATGATAAGTAGTGTTCAACCTATGGTCTTGCTTCTTTTCAACCAGTGAAAAATGATGGACTAAGTGATGCTCGGGGACATTGGGCTGCACAGCAGGCACAGAGAGCTGAGGAGCAGAGTGGGCCAGAAGGTGCTTCCTGAGTCAGGGTCATGGGCACAGAGTGGGCAGAGGGCATCCTGGCAGATAGAGGACTAGGCATCAAGAGCCCAAAGCATGCTCAGGGCAGGTAAGAACTCTGACATTGGGTGAGATTAATAGGCAACCCAGATAGCCTGGAGGGGAGGCTGCCGGGGGACAGGAACAAAGTCAGCTCATAAGGGCAAGAAGATGGGGCCCTAGCTTCTGACCACTGAGCCTGAATGGGTATCAGATCCAGGGCAAGGAACAGCTGTTGGGAAAGATCACTTGATATACTCAATAGCAGTATTGATTATACATCTAACATGTGGCAAAAACACACGGAATATTTTTACGTACATGCTTTATCACAGGCCTTCTTAAAAACAACTACATATATACATACACAAACATATACATATGTACATACTCATTTGTACATATACACGATGGAATATTATTTAGCCATAAGAAAGAAGGAAATCCTGCCACTGTAACACAGATGGAACTTCAGATGAAACAGCTGGATGGGCTGTTAGGTGTCAGCCCCCCAGGTCCACTTCAAAAGGCGGTCTGCTCACCTAAACAGGGCTCTTCATCCCACGTCAGGTTGCCCCCGGGAATATTGCCCAGAAACAACATTCTTTCCACAGCCGGACGCGACTCGGGCCTAAGCTCTGACAAGTGGAGCCCCTTCTGGAACGCCTCTGATGATGCCCATGACCCCTGTCCCTGCCACCTCCTCACCACAGCCCCTCAACACTGAGCCCCCACCCCCGACTGAGGTCATTCCAGTCCTCTGTACCGCTCCTCTGTCCTCTGTCTCCTACAAGTGTCTCTCGCATGGAGTGAGAACTGCTGTGCCCTTCCCTCAGCCTCACCTCACACTCCCACGCTTGATTCAAGACCCACGGGGCCATGGAACTGCCCTCTCTCTCTGAGCCTCTCAGTATAAAGCACTTCTCTGTGCTGAGGGTCATTGGCACCACCATTCATTAACCGGCAAGCATCTGTGTGCTGCCTCGTGGGGGTCGGGCACGACGCTAGGATCGGGGATGGGCTACGGTGATGAGCAAAACAAATGAGAGAAGCATCAGACCCCAAGGGACTCTATGCCATTTCCCCAAGGGACCCTTGGAAGCCTGGGTGGCCAAAGTGGGGGAGAGCCAGGGACCAGAAAAAGTCTCTCTCGAACCAGACCCGAGGTCCTGAAATACTCCAGGCTTGCTTCTACAGCAGGTGGGAACCACCGAAGGGGAACAGCTGTTTATTACACTGTGTTCAAGGGACATATTTGCAGTGCAGGATTAAAGATTTAAAGGTAAGAGTCACGATGTGAAGAGAGTCCTAACGTAAATGCAGCCGTTTTAAAACAGGGTCATGGCAGCCATTGCAGAGGAATTGCTTTGCGGGTCTCACTCCCCAAACCCTGGGGAACTTGTGAACTGGACAAAATAACCTCGGACTGAGCCAGCCAGTGCTGTATTCCCAGCGCCTGTTTGTAAAGCGGACAGGAGAGCAGACCTCCTGACTGCAGGGCTGCTGACTGCTAAGGAGTGACCTAGCTTATCTGCACTGAGGAATGCAGCCCTCGGCTTATTCACACCAGGAGAAATTCCTGCCTTCTACTCACATGATTATTTTCCTTCCTTTTCTCATAACCTCCACCCCCTGCCTCCACCCTGTCATGGGAACACGATTTGGGGCAAGTGCTTCCCAAATAGCTAGTCATTGCCTCCCACTTTGGCTTTTCGTTTTTAAGGTAGTGATGACTTGTCTACAATGGTTCATTGGGCCACAAAGCCGTCAAGTCAGATTTTGCCGTGTTGTCAAGGGGAAACCAAACGCTATGAAAATTTTCAGAGACGTCTTACCCACCAACCTTCTCGTGATTAGAATTACTTCGTTATCATTAATTATGCACAGTCACAAACGTTAATTCACTCTGCACAGGGAAGGCTGTGTACCACCACGTGTCCCTGGGCTCACATTTTTACATCAGAAACACACTCCCAAGATAAAGGTGACCCATGTCCCATCTCTTGGTCGTAATGTTCCAGAACAGATTGCGTGGCCTTTGGGGGTTGTTTTTACCTTAATGTTGGTTAGCCCACATTGGGGGAAAAAAACAAGGGAACTTTTCCTTCAACCATTATTTTCCTAGGGTGGTTTTTTTTTTTTTTGGATGAAAGGTAAATGTATGTGTGTAATCATTTATATTAATATATAACTAAAGACATTTACTCTCTCTCCAGTACTTTATTTTGCAAAGAAGTTCACCTCTTGAAAATTAGTATCTCCTGGCTTTATTAATGCAATATTGTGATTTATAATACGTATATGTATAATATTTGGTCTTCATCCTTCTTTCTGGCATAGAGCACCTAAAAACTCTTGCATTGCCTATGTGATGAGTGATAAAAAATTTTCTTTTGTTATGCTAATGAGATGACTTGTGGACTGTGCCCAAGGATGCATGCTGGTTACCAGAAGGACCAACCATGTGATTGGCGGGTTACAACGGTCAGTCCCACCCATCCCCCCATCTCCAGGGACTGCAGAAGGGCTGGAGACTGAGTTCAACCACCCACGGCCAGCAACTTAATCAAACTTGCCTGTGTAAAGAAGCCTCCACAAAAACATAAGAGACTGTGATCTGGGAGCTTCCAGGATGGTGAACATATATATGTAGGGGGGCTGGGAGGGCATGGAGGTGCCACACCCCTTTCCACATACCTAGCCGTATGCCTCTCTTCCACCTGGATGTTCATCTGTATCTTTTATCACATCATTTTCTCACACACCAGTAAATGGAAGTAAACTGTTTTCTTGAGTTCTGTGAGCCACTCCAGCAAATTAATCAAACCTGAGGAAGGGGTCATGGGAGCCTCTGATTCACAGTTGGTGGGTCTGAAGCACAGGTGGCAACCTGGACTTGCAGGTGGCACCTGACACGGGGAGGGGGCAGTCCAGGCGACTGAGCCCCTGACCTGTGGGACCTGGCGCTATGTCCAGGTAAATGGTGTCAGACTTTAATTAAATGGTAGGGCACCCAGAATTGCTTGGTGTTGAGGGGGGAAACCCCCGTATATTTGGTGACCGGAAATGTCAGAAGTGAAGTGTCCTGTGTGGGTTGTAAAGAAAGTCTCATAGGTGAAAAACTGTTTATTTTTTCAACTCAAGTGTTCTCCCCTAAAACAGTGAGGACATCATAAAAGATTATCAGGAAGGAACGACACGGTCAAGGCAGCACTGCATCTGGTCTTTGGAACGCACACACGCACACAAATCCACGGGTCCACGTAGTATGGCGTGACCTCTGGGGCCAGCTGGCTTGGGCGTGAATCCCAGCTCTCTGGGTCTGTGGCTTTGGGCAACTTATTTAGTCTCAGCCTCCTCATCTGCAACGTGGAGATAATCAAAGTACATTCTTCATAGAATTGTTGTGAGGCTTAAATGTGGTCACGTGTGTGTGTGTGTGTTTGAGCAGTGCCTAGCACCTCATAAGAAATATGGTGTCACACCTCAGTACTTGGCGGCTTCAGAACTCACCAAACCCTGCACCCGTAGCATTTCGATGAGAAAACAATGTTTCAGCACTCGGCGCTTGCTTGGGACTCACTGCGCTTGCTAGAACTTGAATGAGTCACCACGCTACCCCCACAAGAGAAAATGCTTCATCACTGGTCGCTTGAAAAAAAAAATTCATTCGGTACTCGTCGGTTTCAGCACGCGTCACGAATTAGAGTTCTAGAACGAGTGAACGGCGAGTACCGAGGTACCACTGTATGTGTCTTTAAAGTTATTATTATTTTCCATCAGTTTTCTGAAGTCACAAGTGAGACTGACTTCAATGATGGCTTGGTACACAGATGTCTGAATTAACCAGAGCTAGTAAAGAACACAGCTCTCAATACCACATTAATGGTTTATAAAAGAGTGCCTTCTCGAGTCCTTCCCCGGGCCTCATGATTAGACTACCACCAAGATAAAACAAGGGTGTGGGGGAGGATTAGAAACCAAATCCCTCCATCATTTGCATTTCCACATTTAGAACTAAGACTTCTGAGACAAACAAATGGAGTGAATTTGGAAATGCTACATCAACTGCTTCCTCCTGTGACGTGAATAGTGGGAGCTTTCAGGATCCGCCTCCCAAATGCTAGGGAGACATTTCCTCTTAGACACCCAAGAGGAGTAACAGCTCAGGATGCCCAAAAGCTGCAGTCCCCCAGAAGACAAGCTGTCGGCCTTGCACACCATCTTACTTTTCACAGCTGTAGGCACTGAATGCATCATTGGTATCATTGCGAACGGATTCATTGTGGCTATATATGCAGCTGAATGGATTCAGAATAAGGCAGTTTCCACAAGTGGCAGGATTCTGGTTTTCCTGGGTGTATCCAGGCTAGGTCTCCAAAGCTTCATGATGCTAGAAATTACCCTCCACTCGACATCTCCACATCTTTACAATGAAGACGGTGTCCATAATACATTCAGAGTAAGTTTCATATTCTTGAACTACTGTAGCCTCTGGTTTTCTGCCTGGCTCAGCTTCTTCTACTTCGTGAAGACCGCTGACCTCTCCTGCTCCCTCTTCCTCAAGCTGAAGTGGAGAATCACTGGGCTGATGCCCTGGCTTCTGTGGCTGTCAGCGTTTATCTCCTTGGGCTACAGTGCACTCTTCTCCAACGGCATCTACACCCTTTACTGTAACAGTTCCGTGCCTATCCACTCCTCCAACTCCACTAAGAAAAAATACTTCACCAAGACCAATATGGTCAGCCTCGCTCTGCTCTATAACCTGGGCATCTTCATCCCTCTCACCATGTTCATCCTGGCGGCCACCCTGCTCATCCTCTCTCTCAAGAGACACACCCTACGCATGGAAAGCAAAACCACAGGCTCCAGGGACCCCAGCATGGAGGCCCATGTGGGGGCCATCAGAGCTACCAGCTACTTTCTCATTCTCTACATTGTCAATGCAGTTGCTGTCTTTCTCTATATGTCCAACATCTTTGATGACAGCAGCTCCTGGAACAGTCTGTGCAAAACCGTCATAGCTGCCTACCCAGCTAGCCACTCAGTGCTGCTGATCTTGGACAACCCTGGGCTGAGAAGAGCCTGGAAGCAGCTCCAGTCTCGAGTTCATCTTCACCTAAAACAGTAAACTCTATGACCGACACCATGAGAGCACCCAGCCAACTCTGCCTTTCCCTCACCTGGACCTCTCCCTCCCCCTCCACCCTCCACTTTTCTTGCCCAAACTTGAGTTGATCCTTTCACCTGGTGGGGCCTTTGTAGAGGAGCTTGCTCTTCATTTCTCTCTTTTGCTTCATGGGCACAATCTTAGTGATCCCTAACATATCCTCTCCCTGAGCCTTCTATTTCTGCCTCCCTTGCTCTATATAAAGCGGAGATTTTAGACACTGCTCCAAATTAGAATCTCTACGGGAGATTTTTGGAAATTCCAATGTCCAGGCCTGACTCTAGATCAATTAAGTCCAAATTTCTGCTGTCTGAATGTAGACAATTTTATAAGTTATCAGGGTGATTCTGATAGCCAGAGTTGATATAGCCACCAAAATAGAGGCAGGCTCTGTAGCCTGAGCTCAGGACCCCCTCCCTCCTTCCCCATCCACATGCCCTCAAGACATTCAGAGGATCCAGGAAGGCTTCTGAGAAGCAGCTGGAAATGCATTTTGTCTCCATTCTCAAAAAACACAACCTGAATAATATGCAAATATCTATCAAAATTAAGAGTAACAAAACACCCTTAAACCTAAAAAATACTAAGAATTTTTACTATAGATAAGGTATGGTCATATATTGCAATACACATATGTGAAAATATGTGCAAGAGGGTCTTCGGTGTGGCATTGTTCACTAATGAGGAGACTAATTTATCCAAAGTAAAATATTGTGTAAGCATTTTTAAAGTGAGACAGATGCATATATCCTGAAATGAAAATATTTCCAATATATCATCATGTACAAAAAGCAAGGAGATATTTTATACCCTATTTATATTCTTTTATGAAATATGCTTGTGTTTCTTGTGTGTATGGGTATGTATATGAAATTTCTGGAAGGGGGTACCAAAAATGATTAACAGAGGACTTCTGAACATTGCTGGCTATCTGGGGAGAAATTAAACATTTATACCACATTTTTTTACTTTACTGCATTGACTGAACTATTCAGAATGTGTATGCTTTAATTTCAATTTTTAAAAAAATTTATTTAAGTATAGTTCGTATGCAATCTTATATTGGTTATATTGGTTTCAGGGGTACAATACAGTGATTTGACATTTTCATACTTTACAATGTGATTTATATTGATGTTTTTATAAGAAAGAGAACTAGGTAAGTAGGGAAGATTTGAGGGAGAGGACTGTATAAGTTGACTGCCCTTTTCACTAAGTTTTTATAAAAAGTGCAAACCTCCCAACTCATGAATTAAACCTCACTATCTCCTGTTTTCCATTTTATTCACTCACTCAAGGGCTGCCATGGAAACAGCATGGGTTTTCAATCCATTGACATATCTATATATTCTCCGTCACTCTTTTGCTTCTCTTCATATTCAGTTTGGATTACTGGTTAAAGATTTTACTCACACCCTTAAAAATACTTTGGGTAACTACAGATGGAAAGAGATTATGTCTGAGATTTGCTTTAAGATAATTTTGCACAGGGCAAACGTGTGAAGAGTAGAAAGGTTTAGATTAGTCATATGTTGATGATTTCTTTCAAACTAGGTATCAGGTACATGAGGATTCTTTAGTCTCTCCATTCCAGGATGTGTTTGAAATTCCGCTAATATAATGGTATAAAAATGCATTTTACATATATTTTTAAATACTCCAGTTTCCTGGCCCTCTCCCTCTTCATCCCGATCACGTGGAAAAGCCCGCATCTAGATGAACTCAACCATTTTTAATGCTCCACACTGACCTCCAAACAGCCCACTGTTGCCGGAGAACATTTCGTAACTGAATGAACCTATGTTCCTAGATTCGTGCTCTTCAGCCTTGAATAAGTAACATCATTGGGCACTTCTTTCCCGTAGTTCCCTGGAGAAGTCACTCATTAACTACCCAAAACAACTATCCCCCCGGACCCCCTTCTCCCTGCTTCAGTTCCCACTGACAGAGTTGCCCTTACGTTCTTTAACAAAACTCACTAGGAGGACATCCTCCATCTTCCCATTAGCAAACCTATAAAGCCACCAAGTTTCTAGTATATTCCTAACATTTCAATAGAAAGAGTGCCCTCTGTGAAGAGAATAAATAGAAATGCTGTAAGGACTTTTCTCCTCCCTGTATACGTCTCCTTTCTATAAGTTCCATTTTTGTGTGTGTTTTCATTTTCTATCTTTCATGATTAAGGTTTTCCTCAAATATCTGGTGGCCCTTGAATGTGAGAAGCTGACTGCAGAATTTTGAAATTAATTTTTAAATATGTTTTAGAATATAAAAAAATATTGAAAACTATCGGTGAGAGGCATCTCAAAAGTAGCATATTAGAAGTTAGATTCTTAGTTTATCTGCCTCAATACATTCTTCCTTTAGTTTTCTCCAGCTTATTAACATTAAATAGAATTGTAATATTTATAAAAAATGAGGCAAATAATAATGCTAATCTCATAGGAAAGTCCAGAACAATAATTAAGATAATGTGTTCACGGTAAATGACTGATACAAGATGACCATATTCATTATTAAAAGGAACCACAACAGAAATAGCAACTGAGCCTAGCTGGTATAGTTCAGTGGATTGAGTGCAGGCCTGCGAACCAAAGGGTCACCAGTTCAATTCCCAGTCAGAGCACATGCTTGGTTTGCAAGCCAGGTCCCCAGTAGGGGATGCATGAGAGGCAACCACACATTGATGTTTCTCTCCTTCTCTTTCTCCCTCCCTTCCCTTCTCTGTAAAAAATAAATAAATAAAATCTTAAAAAAAAAGAAGAAAGAAAGAAAGAAAGAAATAGCAACTGACATTGGATTGCCAATATGCATAACTTAATCTGATAAACTCGGCAAATACAATTTATTCCACCTTCTCTTCCTATCTGCAAAGAATTAAGTTAGATTTCTTTTGAAATCAAGGCACTTCTTCATTTTCTTTTCAAAGACGTGCAGAGACCCTTAAAGGGTCTCACCTTGTGAACTTCTACAAGAAAATCAAGGCAAAGAGCACAATGCAAAGAAGACTTTGACACTTGCAATCCAGGAAAGAGATGCTGCAGGTCATTTGAATCTATTCAGCATGGGTCCGGGACTTCAGGCTGAGTCATTACTCGTGACCTGGAGTGGGAAGGGCCACCATGCTGGGAGGGAAAGGGGTGAAATACCTTCCCCCACTTTATAACCAGCCGACAGGACAGTCTGTAAACATGGGCACGTCAGGGGGAGTCCTCGCTGGGCCAGAGACGTAGCTGCGCTAGCCAGTGTTCCTAACACGGGCCCGTCCTTAAAAGCTACCAACAAGTAATAGGACATTTTGTGGACACCATGAAAGGAAGGAACATGACTGTTTCAGGTGTGTCAGGCTCACATCATTATTTGTCATTTGATCCCTACAGAGGATTTGTTGTTGTTTTTTTTAATGTATTTGATATTCAAAATGATGGCATGCTTCCTTGTACCTTAACAAATGGGTTTAGAATAGTACACTGGATGCTGAGAAAACTGGTAGGTGAACTCTGTAAACGCCTTTTCCTACCTCATCATTCTCAGGCGCTGAAAACGTTATGTCAATGACTATTGAATCTTGGCCACGGCTGCAGAAAATGCAGCATCAAAGCCATCAGTGAACCACCTGGGAGAGAATATTTACAGGAAACAACGGAACCCTCCTCAAGCAGTTCCCTTCCATCTGAGTAACAGATAGTCAGGGAAGTCCATCTCCCCTGTCACAACTGCTTGTCACTATTTTCGGATAATGTTGTAAGGTTTTACTTTCTTGCAAAATAACCTGATTGCCAAAAAGCTGTCCTTTAAAAGCACCACCGCTCAGATCCTCATATATGGCTTTTTTTAAAATGAGACTGTCAAAACTTACTTATCATGAGGAAGAGGCTTGGCAACTAGGATCAAATGCTCCATTTGCATGAGATCAATTCAGGGCTTATCATCAACAGACCTTTCCTCAGCACTGAGAAATGTTCTTCTATTTTTTAAAAATTATTTCCTCCTATTTTATCTAATCTCACACCCTGAAATCCCCTTCAGTCAGATTGTAGACCTCCTGGATAAAAACATCTGTGTCTCTTATCTTTTCCACTATCTTCTTCAGCATTGATAGTTGCTCTGCATTCAACCATTTTGATTTCATCTTATTTTCACTGAAATCATATATAAACTGAATGTAATTTTTAATTATATTTTTAATTTTGAAAAGCTTCTTATTGTTTATGTTTTTAATAGCATCCTTTTCTAATTTTATGGATGCAATATCTTCTCTGCCTTCTCTAGAGATATAAGTTTGAATTTTCTGTCATTTCTTCAGGGGTCATTTATTCTGAATGTTTATCTTGCTCTTTCTCTTTTAGGTTTCTCTTCTTTCTGATAACTCTTGGTTACTAGCTCATGAAGGAAAATGAAAGACTGTTTTTCATGAGGAATATTCCCCGGTAGGACATTCTCCTCCTTTGTAAGGTTGTTTGGGAACTCAGTCTTGTAACGGGGATATCCTTCATCAAGATTGGCTTCTGTCGACTGGCTTTTCTTTTGGGGACATGAATGAGGAACCTGACATTATCCCATAAATCTAAAATGACATCATAAGAAAGAATGTAATCTGTGTGCACACACCCACATTAGATGCCCTGTTTTTTTCTGTGGGAAACGTGTTCGATTTCTCTCAAAAAGCATTACCAATATGGGGGCTGCCAACGGTTCTGTGGGCAGTGGTGGGGAAAGGGTTGGGAGAGGTCCCTGAAGCTGCTGCCTGGTAGAAAGAATTTCAGCCATGCAGGCAGTTTTGCACCGTGTCTCACTTCCACTACCCAAAGCTAGGAACCTACATCCGGGTCCCTCAAGGCTTTCAGCAAGTTGACCAGCCACCACATCCCCAAGGCCCAACATGTGCACATTCTGAACATCCCCTTCTGCACTTTGTGCCAACTGTGCGGTAAGTGGTGGTTCACGTCCAAGAAATGGGATGACAGTACTTGTCAGCCCTCGGTCATCCCCACTTCTCTCTTCATTATCATGGGATTTTTTTTTCTCAATTGAGTCTCAGAAGAAAAGAAAAACAAATGTAATTATTTGGTTTAACATTTAAAATAAAAAACTTACACATAATTTTTTATTATTACACTAAGACTTCTATTTCAGAAGTTCAATCTTGTACTGCCCAAATCTTAATTTTGAGGTCATAAAAATTGCCCCAAATTGGTTTTCTACAGGAAATTTCTAAAGAAGTTTTTGAACTGCAATGTGAACTCCATTGGTAACAGGCTTATCTTGTTTTTGTTTTATGCCGGTGTTCTTCTCACCTGCTACCTTCACCATGTGACCCCTTGGGAAAGTTTATCAACCCCTTGAATTGATTAAACAGTGGCAGCTCCTAATTTCCTTTTCTTGTTGGTTTCATAGAAAATGTCCAGAAATCTTAATTTGGTGAAACATGATTGTTGGGCTGAAAATGAGAGGTTTTCACCAATCGGTGGTCAGTTAAGTGGTGTTTTTTCTAAAAATAAAGACAGACATCTATACCGGATGGCTCAGCATACACCTGCCACAGATATGTGCATGCCCCTCACCACTCTCTGGTGTGGTTTTTCAAGAGAGCATAAGAACAAACACAGAAAAAAATGAAATCGCAGAGGATTCCAAGATGGCTGTCAAATAGGTGGAAGCTATACTCACTTTCTCCGAGTGCCAACTAGGTTTAAAGCTAATTTTCAGGACAATCAACCAGAATAACCAACAGAATAGCCAACTGTACAGTCTTTCTTTGGAAGACTCTCAAGGAAGGCCAGGCAACCACACAGGGTGGAAGAGTAGCCAATAGGTAGAGGTGGACCTCAGTGTCCCTTGGACCTCCTATTGATCTGCCCCTGGCTTAGAGCTGGAGGAAGCTGACCCTTGTACACAGTTTGGCCCCTCCCATGCACACCGAAGTTCAGCAGAGGCAGCCACAAACTGAATTGCATGGTAGCTCCAGATATAGAGCCAAAGGCCAGTTACAGGCAATGTTTGATATCAACCTGTACTGGAACCCTGCCCAAAAGAACCCAGAACCAAAATAACCACTGGCGGGACTTCAGACCACATGAGAGTTTGACCCAATTAGCCACACAAGTGGCACATCCAAAGGAGGGTCCTGGCAAAAACCAGACCCTCCTTGGAACAATTCCACCTTGGGGTGCAGCTGCTGCACAGCAGCTCATACACTGTGATTGAGATCTCTCCTTATATTCCACCAGCACGAGGGTTGACCCGCCCACAAGCAAGCCAAAAGCATTCAAGACTCAGCTACAACATGAAGGCACACATAACCCTCACAAGAGTCATTCCTGGAGCACCGAGCTCAGGTGATGTAAGATCATGCCACTGAGCCCCACAAAGACACCTATCATATAAAAGCACCATAACAAGTTCGGGAGTCATAGTAGGTCTACCTAATACAGAGAGACAAACACAAAAAGGCAAAATGGGGAGGAAAAGAAACATACCCCAAATGAAAGAGCAAGAGAAATTTCTAGAAAAAGAATTAAATGTAATAGAAGCAAGCAGAGTTCAAAACAATGGTGATAAGAATGCTCAAGGACCTTAGGGAAAGAATGGATTGTATCAGTGAGAACTTAAACAAGGAGATAGGAAGCATTAAAAAGGACATAGAAACCATAAAAAAGAACCAGTCATAAAGAATATAGTATCTGAAATGAAGAATACACTAGACGGAATCAACGCTGGTTGGATGAAGCAGAGTACTGAACCAGTGATTTAGAGGACAACATAACAGAAAACACCAAAGCAGAACAACAAAATGAAAAAGAATTTGTTTAAATGAGGAAAGTCCGGGGGACCACAGGGACAACATCAAGCATAACAACATCCACCTCATGGAGGTACCAGAAGAGAGAGAGAGAGCAAGGGCTTGAAAACTTGTTTGAAGAAATAATGGCTGAAAACTTCACTAACCTGGTAAAGGAAGAAGTCACACAAGTGCAAGAAGTACAGAGAGCCCCAAACAACATGAGCCCAAAGAGGGTCACATCAAGATACGTCATAATAAAAAAGACAAAGGTTAAAGATAAAGAGAGAAGCTTAAAAGCATCAAGAAAAAGACAGTCACCTACACGGGAGCTTGCATAAGACTCTCAGCTGATTTCTCAACAGAAACAGTTTAGGCCAGAGGGGATTGGCAAGAAATATTCACAGTGATGAAAGCAAGCACCTAAAACCAAGACCACTCTACCCAGCAAGGCTATCATTACTTTAAATGTAAATGAATTAAATGTTCCGATAAAAGGACATGGGGTAACTGAATGCATAAGAAAACAGGATCCATGTATATGCTGTCTACAAGATATTCACCTCAGAACAAAAGATGCACACAGATTGAAACTAAGGGATAGAAAAAGATATTCCATGTGAATGCAAATGAAAATATAAGCTGGGGTAGTAATACTTATATGAGACAAAACAGACTTCAAAACGAAGGCCGTAACAAGAGACAAAAGGCATTACATAATGCTAAAAGGATCAGTCCAACAAAGAGGATATAATCCTTGTAAACATATGCACCCAATACAGGAGCACCTAAATATATAAAGAAAATCTTGATGAACATATGGGAGAGATTGACAGTAACACAGTAACAGCAGGAGATTTTAACACCCCATTGACAGCAATGGATAGAACTTCCAGAAAAAAAAATCAACAAGGAAACAGCAACCTTAAAGGACACACTAGAACAGATGGATTTAATTGATATTTACAGAACATTTCACCCCCAAAGCAGCAAAATATACATTCATTTCCAGGGCACATGGTACATTCTCTAAGATAGGCCACATGTTAGGACACAAAACAAGTCTTAATAAATTCAAGATTGAAATCATATCAAGCACCTTCTCTTACCACAATGGTATGAAACTAGAAATCAATAACAGTAAATCTGAAAAACACATAAACACATGGAGGCCAAATAACATGTTACTAAACAATGAGTAGGTTAACAACGCGATCAAAAGTTACCTTGAGACCAATGAAAATGAACACACAACAACCAAAAATCTATGGGACACAGCAAAAGCAGTCCAAGAGGGAAAGAAGCAAGAAAAATCTCAAACAATCTAACCTTGCACCTAAAAGAACTAGAATTAGAACCACAAACAAAGCACAGAGTAAGTAGAAGGAAGGAAATAATAAAAATTAGAGCA
>PVJI01002761.1:111600-138429 GCA_004026765.1 Micronycteris hirsuta | reverse complement strand
GGAACAACAACAAAGACAGCCCAGAGCAAGTAGAAGGAAGGAAATAACCAAGATCAGAGCAGAATTAAATGACATAGAGACTAAAAGCACAATTCTAAGGATCAATGAATCCAGGAGCTGGTTCTTTGAAAAGATAAACAAAATAGACAAGCCTTTAAGCAGGCTCATCAAGAAAAAAAGAGAGAGGACCCAAATAAACACAATCAAAAATGAAAGAGGAGAGATTACAACTGATGCCACAGAAATACAAAGGATTGTAAGAAACTACTATGAAGAACTGTATGCCAAGAAATTTGAAAACCTAGGTGAAATGGACAAATTTCTAGAAAAATATAATCTTCCAAAACTCAATGAAGAAGAAGCAGAAAGTCTGAACTGACCAATAACAGCAGATGAAATTGAAGCAGTAGTCAAAAAGCTCCTGACACACAAAAACCTTGGACTAGGTGGTTTCACAGGAGAATTCTATGAAGCATTTAAGGAAGAGCTAACCCCTATCCTTCACTGACTATTCCAAAAAATCCAAAATGATGGAAGACTCCCAAACTCTTTTTATGAAGCCAGCATCATCCTAATCCCCAAACCAGACAAAGACACAACAAAGAAAGAAAACTTCAGGCCAATATCGCTTATGAACATAGATGCTAAAATCCTCAACAAAATATTGGCAAACCGCATCCAGTAATACATTAAAAAGATAATATACCATGGCCAAATGGGATTCATCCCAGGGCTGCAAGGATGGTAAAATATTCGCAAATCAATAAATGTAATACATCACATAAACAAAAGCAAAGACAAAAATCACATGATCATAGTAATAGATGCAGAAAAGCATTTGATAAGGTACAGTACCCATTTATGATAAAAAAAAAACACTCAGCAAAGAGGGAATAGAGGGAGCATTCCTCAACATAATAAAGGCCATATACAAGAGACCTATAGCCAACATCATACTCAATGGGCAAAAACTAAAATCTTTCCCACTAAGATCAGGAACAAGACAAGGTTGTCCACTATCACCACTTCTATTTAACATAGTGCTGGAAGTTTTAGCCACAGCAATCAGATAAAAAAGGAAATAAAAGGCATCCAAATCGGAAACGAGGGAACAAAACTATTGTCTGCAGATGACATGATAGTGTACTTAGAAAATCCCATAGTCTCTGCTAAAAAGCTACTTGACCTAATAAATGAATTTGGCAAAACAGCGGGATACAAAGTCAATATCCAGAAATCAAAGGCATTTTTGTATACCAACAATGAAACAGCAGAAGCAGAAATCAGGGGAAAAAAATCCCATTTGATATAGCAACAACAACAACAAAAAAATCTAGGAATAAACCTCACCAAGGAGGTAAAAGACCTGTACTCAAACAACTACACAACACTGAAGAAAGAAATCATGGAAGACACAAACGAATGGAAACATGTGCTGTGCTCATGGGTCAGAAGAATCAACATCATCAAAATGTCCATACTACCCAAAGCAATTTATAGATTCAATGCAATCACTATCAAAGTACCAATGGCATATTTCACAGATATACAATAAACACTTCAAAAATTTATATGGAACCATAAACAACCCCAAATACCTGCTGCAATTTTGAGAAAGAAGAGTAAAGTAGGAGGGATCACAATGCTTGATATCAAACTGTATTATAAGGCCACTGTAATCAAAACAGCCTGGTACTGACATAAAAAATAGACAGACCAATGGAACAGAATAGAGAGCCCAGAAATAAACCCAAGTCTCTATGGCCAATTAATCTTTGACAAAAAGAGCAGCAGCATAAAATGGAGTAAAAATAGCCTCTTCAACAAATGGTGTTGGGAAATCTGGACAGCTACCTGCAAAAAAATGAAACTCGAGCACCAACTTACACCATACACAAAAATAAATTCAAGGTGGATAAAGGACTTAAATATAAGTCATGACACCATAAAAGTCCTAGAGGAAAACATTGGTAGGAAAATCTCAGACATTCCACGCAGCATCATCTTCACTGATATGTCCCCCAGAGCAAGGGACATAAAGGAAAAAATAAACAAATGGGAACTCATCAAAATAAAAAGCTTCTGCGTGGCTAAAGAAAACAATATTAAAATAAAAAGAGAACCAACTGTATGGGAAAACATATTTACAAATGATACCTCAGACAAGGGTTTGATCTCCAAAATATATAAAGAACTCATACGACTCCACTCCAGGAACACAAAAAACCCAATTAAAAATGGGCAAAAGACTTAAACAGACACTTCTCTAAGGAGGACATACGGAAGGCCTAGAGACATATGAAAAGATGCTCAGCATCAGTAGCCATCAGAGAGAGGCAAATTAAAACCACAATGAGATGCCACCTCACACTGGTCAGAATGGCCATCATAAACAAAGCAACAGATAAGTGTTGGAGAGGCTGTGAAGACAAGGGAACCCTAGTGCACTGTTGGTGGGAATGCAGACTGGTGCAGCCACTGTGGAAAACAGTGTGCAATTTCCTCAAAAAACTAAAAATGGAACTGCCTTTTGACCCAGCAATTCCACTGCTGGGATTATACCCTAAGAACCCTGAAACACCAATCCAAAAGAACCTGTGCATCCCAATGTTCATAGCAGCACAATGCACACTAGCCAAGTGCTGGAAGCAACCTAAGTGGCCATCAGCAAATGAGTGGATCAAGAAACTGTGGTACATTTACACAATGGAATTCTACACAGCAGAGAGGAAGAAGGAGCTTATACCCTTTGCAACAGCATGGGTGGAACTGGAGAGCATTGTGATAAGTGAAATAAGCCAGGCAGAGAGGGACAAATACCATATGATCTCACCTTTAACTGGAATACAGTCAACAAAAGAAAAAGAAAAAAGCAAGAAAAACATAAACAGAGACATTGAAATTAAGAACAATCTAACAATAGCCAGAGGGGACGGGGGGAGGGGGCTATGGGGAGAAGGGTTTTCAGGAACCACTATAGAGGACACATGGACAGAACCAAGGGGGAAGGTGGAAGAAGGGGAGGGAGGTGGGTTTAGAGGGGGTAGGGGAAGGGGAGGGGAGAGGATGCAGACAACTGTAATTGAATAACAATAAAGTAATTAAAAAAATACTACTCCCTTAAAGCAGGCTGTTGAAGAACTGGTCACCATTTCAAAAATCAGTTAATTATAGGTCATAAATGACTTTGGTGTTTTGCAGCTGAGAAAGAATGTGTTTTTTAATCTATTTTCGCTTTAGTAAAAAATTCTTATTGAAATTCATTGTAGAAAGTTTAAAAATTATTTTTCAAAGAAAAGGGAAATAAAAATGTCTAGAAAAATTTGGAAAATTGTGAAAAAGTAATACAGAAGAATATAAAAATTTAGGAAAAGTTTAAGCATATTGAGTAGCTTTTATGCAATTGCTTCAGACAGAAACTCATTTTGCTTTATTTGAAACATGCAACTCTTGTTTGAAAATTGTCTTGCTCATAAAATGTTTGTGTTTATTATGTTTGGAGATTGAAAGAGAACCTTCAGGAAAATATTTTATTAATTTGGAGAGGGAAAAACATCCTTGGGGGAAAATGTGATTTAATGAATTTATCATGCTCCCACCACCTCTGCCACTCCCACTACTATGTTCTCAAAAACTCCATTCAGTTGCTATAGGAATGGTGGTGCGGAGTAGGCATTTACTGTGATGGCATCATCCCAGAAGAGCACTCAGTACTCTCAATATCTGTCTATTTTATCCACTGTTAAAGAAGCAGTACATGAGTCAGGAAAGGGAATTATTTTAGGGAACTAATCATGTGGTTTAAAGATGTTTGCAAATTCTTTGATTTTTTTCTCGTTGTGAAGTGGGAGATTAATTGCCCCCTCTCTGCCCAGTGAACCTGGGCTAGCCTCATCACCCATTTGTAGCCCACCAAATGTGGCAGAAGTGACCTTGTGTGACTTCGAAGGCTAGATTAGAGGAGATTGTGTAGTTTCACCTTCTTGGCCAAAATATGGGTTCTTCGAGCCTTGAGCCACATATGAGAATCCTAGCTACCCTAAGACCGCCATCCTGTGTGGAAGTCTAAGTCACATGGATGTAGCCCTGCCAATGGTCCCACTTGAGCCCAGTCTTGAAGTCATCCCAGCTCAGGTGAACAGACAGGGCAGTGAAGATCCCCTCCACCATTCCCCAGAGGGTTCTCTAGCTGATTGAGTGACCCCAGCATTTGAGTTTTCCCAACTGAGGCCTCAGTCAGCTAGGAGAAAAAATCCTTGTGTAGGCTACCATTGTTTAAATTCCTGTACAACAGAATCCATGAGCATAATACAACTGATTTTTAATCTCTGATCTTTTTTTATAAATCCTCACTCAAGCAAATATTTATTACTTTAGAGAAGAGGAAGGGATGGGGCAGGGGGAGAGAGAGAGAGAGAGAGATGTGAGAGAAGAAAAATATTGATTTATTGCCTCCCATACATACCCCAATGCCCTGACCAGAGTTCAAACCCACAACCTGAGTATGTGTCCTAATTGGGAATCAAACTCTCAACCTTTTGGTGCACAGGATGATGCTTCAACCAAAGGAGCCACCTATCCAGGGCAATTATGTTTTTTGTTTATTTGTTTTTTAATGCAGCTATAGATGTTTGGTACTTTTGGACTTGTAAGGAATTAGAATAAATATCCGAGGAGATGATGTGTTGTAAATATGTTTTTCTAAACTCCATTTTATTTATGAGGTAGAAGTACTTAGATTACATATTTTCTGTGTTTTAATAAAACAGTTCTTAAGTACCTTTAGCTTTCATTCTAACAAAATCACGAGGTCTCTTTATCTCAAGTCTTTACTTGGAATACTTCAAATTGGACAAACTAATTTCTTCCATGGACATCCCTGAGAGGAAGTGACGTGTTTTCTGTTGGACTCTAGCCCTAGTTTTGGCCATTTCTGGTTTCAGTTCATTAATCCTGCTCACCTGAGCGCTCTGACCTGACACAGTAGGCTAGCTGTTCCCATCGTCCACCAAGCCTTCCACCCAGGCAGTTTCAGTTTCGGTTGTTTGGCTGTGCCCAGGTCTTCTCCGGGCCATAGACCAGCTCATCGTCCAATGCTTGTGGGTTTTGTTTCATAGCAGGATTTTGTTACACATTTTGATACAAATAAGTCTAATTTTTAACACCAAAAAGTGGAGAACAAATGTGAAAAAACCAACAGTTTAGGCTTAAGCAGCTTTAATCCTGATAGTTCTCCTTTACTGAAATAATAGTTCAAAGAAATAGGATGACCTATCTATTTTTTATCTAATTATGTCTGGAAAGAAAATGTCACTCTGATTATAAGGGCACTTGGAGGCCCTCATTTGGCTCTTGCAGTCACTTGTTATTTAAAAATTTTTAAAGATTCCTATTTATCTTTATAAATACAGAGCCCAAATCATCAAGCTGTCTGCTTTCAAGGAGAGTTTTTGAATCATCATTATATAACATTTATAAGTAAAATTTAATTTTAAATAGATAAAATGTTTATAATTTTCCAGAATCCTTACAAAATATGTATTAGTCCTGTATTTTGCTTACTTTGTGATTGTCATACCAATGATAAATCTTGGAATTTTTCACATGTACTTATAGGTGTCTATTAGTGACAAATTTTGGTAACTGGCCTGCTCTATGAACATGAAAACAGTGAGTCTGGGAGTCAGAGCAGAAGTTCTACCAGAAGAGACTCAAGTTGGGGAAGTGAGAGGGGGTCAGAATTCATCACAAAACAGCAATTTCTGAAACATTTGTTCTCCTACCATTATGGGTTGAATTGTTTCCCCAAATTTATACCTTGAAGTCTTCACCCCAAGTACCCTAGAAAACCATTTTAATTGGACATAGGGTCACTGAGATATATTAGTTAAGATGAGGTCATACTGGAGTAGTGTAGGTTCCTGATCCAACATGACGGTGTCCTTGTAAAGAGGGAAGTTTGGACACCCACACACATGAGAACAGCATGCGGAAATGAGGTCCAAGATTGGGGTGATGCTACCACAAGCCAGGGGATGCCAAAGATTGCCAGCAAGTCACCAGAAGCTGGGGAGAGGCGTGGTAGGCTCTCCTTCACAGCCAACAGGAGCAAATACTGCTGACACCTTGCTTTTGATCTCCCGCCTCCTGAATGGTGACATAGTAAACGTCTGCTGTTTAAGCCATCCCATTTGTGGTATTTTGTTACAGCAGCCCTAGGAAACTGATACACCTATAACCGACTGGATTTTTATTTAACATAGCAGTTTTTAATGCTCTTAATTTTTTTAACTTGGTAGTTTACAGGATGGCAGATAATTACACAGTGGATTTACAATGTGTCTAGACTACTTCTGAGTCCACTCAGGTAGCTCTCTTGCCTCCGTTTACGTGTATATGTACTTAAGATTCTATTGAACACTTCCAAAAGTCCACCAAAGGAACAGTCACATTGGTGCCAGTGAGTGGAAGTACTGATGATGGCAACTCCTTTTTAAAGAAAATTCGCTGGCCCTTGTCTGTTTTCCCATGGCATTCGCCTGGGTTGCCTGTTCTTGTGCCTCCCTTTGGCTGTTGTGGCAATGCAATGTTGTTTTCATTCTCTGTCATTTCACATGTAGTCCCCACAGAGATCACATAAGCCTGACCAGGTTTGAAAACCCTTAAGGTGAAGCTTGGACACCTGTGAGACTTAGTACCACGGGTCAGGTGCTCACTAAAGGGTGCTGTGCCAGATGTCACAAGGGCCACCACCAGGGCCCTTGGAAAACTTCAGAACACATTAATTTGTCATGGGTGGTCCCCTGCTTTCTGGTGTGCCTCCCCAAAGATGATCTCTGGTTCTCCAAAGCCCTCACAGTGTCACGTTACCATACTAAAACCCACCTTTATTCAGAAAGCCAGCCCCTGTCCCTGGGTGGTAGGAAAGCCTAGGGATTATTTGATTAAAGAACTCACCCCAGTGTGGGATGCCCGAGAGGGCCAGGGCTCCAAGTGGCAGGGCAGAGAGATTCTTTAGCTCAAACAATCCAGAATGGGGAGAAAGAATGGGGGAGAATGTTCCCAGCTACAGCACCTCCTCTAAGAGCCAGGAGTCAACAAAGATTTTCACATTTTATTTCTGGACCATTGCTAACCTCTCACTTAGACACGGAATGGATAAGCCGAGGTGTCGTAAAAACAAATGGTGGAGAAGTAAGTGTTTCATTCCAGGCTTTGACAGAAGATGTAGCACATTTAGACACCTAGTGCTCTTAATCATATTGCTCAGAAATGCTGTGACAGACAGATAGATAAGCAGGTAGCTAGATAGATGGGTAGGTAAAAAGAAAGGGAACAAGACAGATTGTTAGAAAGAAAGACGGACTGAAAGGTGGAACATAGATAGGGACAAAGAGACAAGGCCAGATAAATAGAGTGGTTACCTAATTACCTGCTGTTTTTTTCTCCCACCTTCTTTTGCCTTTTTTAATCAGCTACCAGTATGTCCAGTGCAGGAAGTACTTAAATGATCTCCATATTCATTCTGTGACATTCTTTCAACAAAGTTTATTTAAGCAGCATATGTCTGTGTCGAGTGCTATGGAGCACTGCAGACACTAAGATGTGTAAGTTATAAAGTGCAAAAGGGATGCCCCCCTCCCTGAACGAACAGTCTGTGGACATGTAGATAATTCTGGTGCGAGCAGTGGGGGCTGCAACCTGGAAAGGAAAACTGGGATGTTCTGTCCTGTGCGTGGGGCTTATGGCCATCAGTGTAACAGCTCACCTCCTCTGCTGGCTAGCTGTCAGGTTTTCAAGACAATATTTTTTAAGTTTCATTAAAAGAGAGGGTATCTATGAAGTGTGGTAGTAGAGGAAAATCTTCAAATACTCCCTTTGATTTAAAAAGGGCTCCAGAGGAGAAAAATCATGAAAGAAATGGACTCAGAACCCATTGAGTTCAAGATAAACAGTGGCTTCATCAAATATCAAAGAATATTGTCTCTTTTGAATTTTTGTTTCACTCTCATTTTTTGCCTAATTTCTTCAATGACAATAGACTTTTCTTGAGGGGTGACTCAAATGTAGGGGAGCTTGTGTCAGCTCTAGTTTTCACAATAACCTCTCAGCTCTTTCCTCAGAAAGGGAAGAAATATGGAGACAGTCCAAGGCAATGGCCTTGTCACAACACCTTCAGAGGTCAGGAATGGCCAATAGTGACTTTGACTTTTGTCATTGTTGTTTATTTAAATCTCACGTGCCAATTCTGGTTGATTAGTGATGGTTCCTTACAGCACTATATGGAGAAGAATTATGAGTCACGTAGTAAGCACTCAAGAATATTTGATGAGTGTTGAATGAATGTCTGTCTTGGGTATGGCATCACATGTGCCATAGTGTTGTCTAGTTGCTGCAAGATGATCCCAAGGAAGATATGCCAAGGGGGAGGAAGTTAGGGATGATGGCTAATATTTAGTATGTAGTATTGTAGTTGCCTGTTAATGAAGAGGAAGGATGTGACTCAGCTCAGGTAAGCCAAAATATGTGTTCCTTCTTAGGCTCGAAACAAAGATGGGTGTTAAAGCTGGTAAGTTTATTCTCCTAACAGATGAAATCTCTCCAGACCTCTGACTTCAGGACTCAAGCATAATCTGTTAAAGGAAGTTATGCTAATTTGGCGATGTGCATTTGAACTTTCAAAATAATGCATGTCCATTGACTCCACAAATCTAGTTAGAGATATTTAACCAAAGGGAATAATTTAGGGTGTGTGCAAAGACTTAGCCACAATGGTGTTTTACAGAAAGATTTCTTCGTTGCAAAGAACAGAAATCTGTAGATACTAATTCACATTTAAAAAGTGGCTAGCATGAAGCAGGTTTTCTCATTTGAGCACTGCTGACATTATGAGCTGGCTAATCTTTTCTTGTGGGGGCTGTCCTGTACATTGTAGGAAGCTTAGTAACATGCTTGGCCTCTTCCCACTAGATTATAGGAGCAGCCACTAGTTGTGACAGCCAAATATGTCTTCAGACATTGCTAAGTGTCCCCTGGGGAACAAAAGTCACCCCCAGTTAAGAATCACTAATGTAGGGTATAAAGACAACTCATGGGAATCAAGAAAAAACCTGAGTAAACAAGTCTCAGGGGCATAGGAGCCTGGGCATCTTGGGGCAACCAACTCTCTTTATTCTCATCTCTCCTTCTCCTGACCTCCCCTTTGTAGATCTGCACCGCCCTCTCTCTGAGTCTCTTCTCCTTCGTAAGAGCAACATGTATGTAGGGCAATAATGGGCATCCCGCACCTTTGTGTGACCTTTCAGTTCAATTATCCACCGTTGACTGGTAACTTCTTTCTGTTTCTTAGTTTATGTTAAGAAAATAAATATTTGATTCACTCAAATTACTGTGAAAAGTCAGGCCAAAGACGCCTTAGGTCACTGGCTGCTGAAGTACGGTCAGGTGTCCACATCTGACCCACTCAGTTGTGACTGGGAGAAGATAGAGATCCTCAAAATTCCAATGATATTGGAATTTCACTCATGCAACATGTTTTTCCTGCTTCTATGTGTGTCTGGCAATTTTTGATAAGATGCTAGACATTGTAATTTACATGGGTTACAGATATCTTTATATTCCTATGACTGTCTTGCATTTTGTTTTGGGTTGCAGTCAAATTAATTGAAAACAAGTTAATCCTTTAGCCCTAGACTAATTAGCCCTAATGTAGGGCTAATTGTTCCCAGCTGCTGAGACAAGACTCAGTGCCCCTTGAATTACGAGTTTTTCCAGTGTGGCCAGAAGGAACAGATGCTATTCCTGGCCTTGTGTGAGCTCCAGAGACTGTTTCTTCTAATTATTTCACGTGGTTCTTTCTCTGGACTTGGACGCTCTCCTCCTATGCATGCTCCGATTAGCACTCTGCTGAATGCACGAGGAGGGCTCTGCATACCTCCACAGTCAACTCTCTGTGCAGCTCTCCCCCTTGCAGTTCTCTGCCCTGTGAACTCCAGCTACTTTCATCTCTCTGGACCTCAACCCTCAACTCTCCTCAACTCTGGGAGCCTGCCAGGATCTATCCAGGCTCTTTAAGTCCTTGTACTCCAGACATGAAATCCTCTTCACTTTCCTTCTCTGCGTGATGTCCAATGTCTTAAAAATCATTGTTTCATATATTTTGTCTGGTTTTTAATTATTTTAGATAGGAAGGTAACCTTGGTTCCTATTATTTTGCCTTGTCTAGAAGCAAAATCCCACAATGTGTTTTTTATAATGAAAAAACAGAAACAATCAAATTATTCTATCAAAGAGAATTATGTATATATAGGATATTGTTCAAATGAAATGTCACTCAGTCATTATTAGAGATCCTGTAAGTTATATTTATTGATCTATAAATATGTCTTCTGTTAAATGAAAAAGTAAGATATAAGTGTATGCATAATTTGATTTTATATATACACACATACATATACATAGATACAGATGTACAGATATGTCATATATTATAGATACTTACAAATGTCCATATAAAATCATATGTTGGTATATATATATATACATATATGTGTACCATAATGCTCTCTAGAGTTAATTTTTTTGCTAATCTTTATTTTCTAATTTTCTACAATAAATGTTATTATTTTATAATAAAATATATATACATCATTTTACATTTTCTGCTAGTTGATATTTAGTAAAACTACATTAGTACATATGTTTAATAAGAATGAAGAATAAAATTCTAATTTTTAGTTTTATGCTTACTTGATATTTTGAATAAATTTATAAAAAGTTTTCCTAAAATAAAACACTCAAAAATTAAATTAAATACTCCAATAATTAATAAGCTTTGATCAATTACTATTAGGCTTCTAATATTTTGAAAATAATGTTTCCTTTTTACATGATAATGTATATCATTATTATTCACAACCATTTGCTTGTTAAATATTTGCTATTAAAATGTTTGTCAACTTTCTTCTACATGCTTTCATTGAAATCAAATATCTGAATGAAGAACAAATGTAAAAGAAAATATATTAATGTATCGATCCAGGCTATCTAAGTCAGCAGTTTGAAAGGGAAGACGGACGTACAAAATGGGCTGGAAATGACGTACAAAACGAGCAGGGAGAATGCCTATTCTGAGCGTTTTAGACGAACTCTTAGAGCTCTCAGTGGTTAAGCTTTCTGATTTTCAGTCTTCAACATCCAGAGCTGATATATTATCATCCAAGAACTAAACACATCACTCATTTATTCCTATTACCAATTCCAGCAATTCTGTTTTTTCATCACTCCTTTTGGAACTGCAGAAAGGTAAGTGTGATGTGTGTGCACAAACACACACCACACACACACATCTCAAAACATCCCATGACTAGTCTGTGACAATGAGCATGACCTGGGCTTCATATACCCTAGGAAGAGAACATCATCTGAATGGTTATGTTACAGATGTTTCCAGAATAACACACCCCAGTTGGGCAAAGGGGAACACTTAGGATGCGTACATGAAGCAGATTTTGGCAGGCCTGTTCTCTGAGCTGGGAAAGAAGCGATATGCAACGAAGATTCTGAGTGAACATGCTGCACAGTTAACTCTGGATTTGGGGTCCCAGAGGAACTGGATGGGAAATTGCATCATCTAATCCCTTTGTGTCTTTGTTTCCTCTTTCTACAAAAGTGACTACTTCCAGTGTCAATGGCCAAGACTGGCCGAAGCAGTTATCACAAAATACACACTTGTTCAGTATGTGTAGGTGTCCAAAATTATGCTTTGCCCTATGGAAAGTGATCAAAATATAAGAAATTGGTTCACTTATTAAGGAGATAAGCCTGATTCACAAGAAACAAATGGGAATATTAAAACAGGGAAGCCGACTGAGGGCACTGTGTGAAACAGCTGTGTTTGCGCATGGGCACATGCAAAAGCAGTTCAAAAAAGAGGGTGATTGGTAATCGGGGAGAAAGAGTTCTCACAAAATGGAAGGCTTGAGCAGATCATGAGGTACATTTTTAAATCTTTCATTTTTATATAATCACATAATAGAAAACCCTATTTTGGAAAAATAATATCGCTTCACTTTAATAGTCATTTCCTACATTAACTGCAGTTTTATTCAGTATAGGGAAGAGAAAAGGAGTCCAAATGACCATCCAGAGGAAAAGGAATAAACAAATTAATAGTGTATTCATAACAGTGGCACACTGGTTCCTTAGCACTAAAAGGGAGGAGCTGCTGATACTTGCAGTGACAGGCATTAATCTCAAATGCAGGATGCTGAAAGAAAGGAGCCAGACACAAAAGTGTGTATTTGTGTGAAGTTCAAGAACAAGAAAAACTGGTATATGAGGAATCAAATTAATAGTTGCTGCTAACTAAGGAAGGCCACTGTCTAGAAAGGGACATGGAAGAATTTTCCAGGGTTGCTGTTTTATATATTGATTAGAATCACGCACATAAGTGCACAGATTTGTCAAAACTCATGCAACTATAAGCTGGGCATTTTACAGTCTGTAATTAGACCATAAACATTTTTTTAGTTTACTTCTCTAAACCCATATTATCTAGTCTTTCTAGTGTTTCATACACACACACACACACACACACACACGTATATTTATACAAATATATAATCATATGTACATAATTACATACATATAATTAATTTTTTCTGACTATATTTGAATGTTAATAATTCCAACCTGCAGTGTGGATCTACAAGAGCCAAAGTTGGGTGCAAGCTTGTATCTTGTCAGGTTCTCAGAACAAATGTGAGCCCTTATGATTCACTTCATGCTTTTGCACAAGGATGGTAGAAGAATTATACATGGAGAGAAGTATTTAAGTGTGCAAAACTGTACAGAGGTCTTGAATAAACAGTATGAGATGAGGCAAGAGAAATGGGGTCAATAACCGATCAGTTTATTTATTTTTTCAATAAGTATAGATTGCTCTTGCTAAGAATGACTTCAACTCTATTTCTTTTTATCCAGGAATAAAGTGCACCAACTATACTTATGACTAAACAAAGTCAGTCTCTGGAAAATGATGACTATGGGCTAACATTTACTTACTCAGTACTCTGAGCCAAGAGCTTACTTACCATGCATTAATCATTGACTTCACCCCATGACTCTAGAAAGCAGGCAACAGAACACGCTTTTTTTCAGAGCGCAGAAGGGTTAAGTAACGTGCCTAAGGTCACACAGATAGTCAGAGGAGAAGCCAGATCAAGGCATTAATTAGAATGAAGACTATGAGAAGGGAGTGTGGAAGGGAGTGGACAGATGGAGAAGAAAAAAACTAAAGTCTTATGGGGGTGGAGAGGTAGTTCAAAGAGACATTGGCTATTATCAAATGAACCCTCATTTACAGCTAATGAAACTGAGGCCCGAAAAGGTTATGTGACTTCCCAAAGTCACTCATCTAATTAGGGGAAGGCTGGGACAAGAAGCCACATTTTTAAAATCCCAGCTCAAAGCTTTCCTAGTACATCAAAAAAAAATTAATTGAATTTTTTCACATCATGTCCAATTTTTAAATTTATCCCTGAGGGGATAGTTCATTAGATTTTCATAGCATTATAAAATTCAAATATTGGAAACAGCCTGGAGAGGTCCTACAGCCTTAGGCTCCAAATTTAAGCAGCATCACATTTAAACCATCCATCCAGATGAGAATCTTTCCAGTTTTTAAAGTCTTCCAGATGTATCTCAACTGGATTTCTTCATTTATTTATCAGAGCAAAAGAGCAGAATTTGGAAAATAGCCTGATATGCATAAGCCATTAATGACATCCCAGGAGACAGCTGAGCCCAAACCCTGAACGTCTAAAGCATTTTAATTCAGGATGCAGTGTGCCGAAGCCCTGGGGATTATCTTCATCAGAGTCGACTCCATGAATATGAATTATTTGTCATGCTGGACTTTTTTACTGAGAAGTAAATCTTACACAAGATTTAACATGGAAACTAGTAGCAGAATTTAGGAAAATATAAAAGGGCACTGGAATAAAGGTGAAGAACAAATATTTCAAAAAAAATAAAATGCCAGTGAGTATTTCATAGCTTCCCCTTTCCTTGTCATCCTCACCAAAAAGTGACCAGTCCACAATCTGATGTCCTTTGAGAGCCTCTCCAAATGAAGTCCCAAATGAGTGACCACTCCTGAGCCTCTATTGGGTTTCTTTCCTCAGTTGTGTTTGCAGTGATGAAAAGATGCCTGTTGAAGTCGGGACATCTGAGGGACTAGTAAGTCAATGCATAGCAGTTGCTCATTGTCCAGAAATCACAACTTGGATCCTTCCCCACCCTTGTAGAAAGCACTGAAAATTCATAGCAGAGTTAACACATTCTAAGAAAAACCACTTTACCACTTATGCAGGGACTCAGCTTATGATTAAAAATACTTGCCAAATAAAAGCAGAGAGTTACAACACTATATGGAGTGATATATTACTGCTGGAATGTAACCCAAATAGGCCACAGCAGTTTAAAGCCAGATAACCTGTCTACTTTAAAAAGAAATGTGTCAGCCAGTGATCTTCTTCTACTTGGGAAGGGCGTTCAAGACTGGAAATCATGCACAGAGAATTTTGAGAGAGGAATCTTGCATGCCTATCAGATCAGGAAAATTGCTTCTAGCAATAACACAGGGGCAGATTACCCTCATATCCACTTCAGATCAATCTCTCCATGCTTGTTCCCAAGCTCAGATGGCTTGTTTATAGTACAGAACAGGCAGGGAATTTTTCCATGAAGCCAGCACACTAGGTAATTTCCAGGGTGATGAGCTGGTTTCATCTGCCAATTATCCCTGTGTGATTTGAGCAGACTGAGGAAATGCTCAGTAGAACATTCAAGGGCAGGCAGTATTTGGTTCTCACAAGAGCTCAGATAAACACCAGTCTCTTAGTCTGCCTTCTCCCTTCAGATGTACCCGAAGTTAACATGTTTCTTCAGCTGGCCCTTTATTTCTGCAGTCCTGGGAATGAACTTTGGGTTGCTTTTCAGAGGGAGACTACAGAAGACCTTTAGTATTTACTTCATTTCTGATATTCTGTCTCCAATGGCTGAGGTCCAAGAGATATTTGGAAGTATTTATTAAAAACCTACCATATAATTTCTGCTTCTGTGTCAGATGGAGACATTTGGGGAAGAGCACCTTTCCCTAAGAACAAGGAGGTAAACCAGATGAAATCCAACAGTCACCTGTTTTAAAGGCACTGGAGAGTTGAGTAAGCAATGCCAAGCAGAAGGATTAAGATTTGGGAGAGGAAGACTATACAGCAGCTTTTTGTCCTGGGCCCTGTGGATTCTGGGTAAGGGCAAGGGACTCAGAGTCTGAGCAGTTCCTGGAAGGAGTTACAGAAATGAGAGAACCTGCAAAACAGGACTGGTTTCCCCCGAAAGACATTTGCTGACTTCTGAAATTGCATGTGGGAGGAAATGGAGACGTTAAGCTGAAAACATCTGAAAAGCTGGTGGAGTTTTGTGTCATCTGGAGAGGTTATGGGGACAAGTGTTGGAGTTCAGTGCTCACCAGAGGTGGGGTTTTCAGCACACTGGGCTCTCAGTGGGAGCTTGGAGGGATACATCCCAGGAAGAGGGCAGACCAGAGGAGACTTACCCAAACGAAAATTAAAGATGAGGTAAACAGCTTTCCCCTTAGAGAGGTGGGAAGAAGTAAGGAGGCCTGCTCTTACCACCTCTGTCCAACATTGTCCTGGAAGTCCAAGCCAATTGCAATAATGCAAGAAAACACATGGACGGCAAAATAATAGGAAAGGAAGGGATACAACAATCACTATACATAGATGAATTGATTCTGAGTGGAGAAAATCCAAAGAAATCTACAGAGAACGTAAATTTGGTAAACCTATCTAATATGGCCTCTAGGTTTAAGGTGAGTATAGAAAATCAACTCTATTTTTATAGACCTTCAGCAGAGAGACAACGAAATCTTAGTGATATCATTTGTAATACCATCTAGAGACATTAAATACTTAGGAAAAAATTATTTAAAAGTTATTTTTATTGTATTTTTTTCCATTACCATTTACCCCCCTTAGACCCTCTCCTACTTCCACCCACCCTCATCCCCAACCCCCACAATCACCACACTGCTGTTCATGAGCCCTTGTTCTTTTTTGCTCAATCCCCCCACCTCCGGAGCTGTTACGTGCTCTCCATCTATGAGTCTGTCTCTATTTTGTTTGTTAGTTCAGTTTGTTCATTAGATTCCACATATGAGTGAAATCATATGGTATTTGTTTTTCTCTGACTGGCTTATTCCACTCAGCGTAATGTTCTCCAGGTCGTCCATGCTGTTGCAAAGGGTGAAATTTTCTTCTTTTTTTTATAGCCAAGTAGTATTCCACTGAGTAAATGTCCCATAGTTATTTTATCTACTCATTAATCGATAGGCTGATGTGGACACTGGCCTGCAGTGTCTGCAGCATTATGGCTGAGACACAAGACAAATTCACACAGACTGTCAAGTCCTGTGGAGGAAAAGGGAAGGCATGGCCACTCTCTGAGTGAGAGAGGGCCAATGACCCCGCCCGGGCAGGTTTTGTCTTTCTGGGTACATTACATCTAGGATGGTCCTCATTTACTATGCACAGGTTCACATTAGGTGGTTACCTTTTACAGATAACAATGGAGAGGATGTTGCTAATTATATCAGGAAAGAAGAATATTTGCAAATATAAAGGGGAAAGTGGTTGAACTAGTTACACTCGTCCTTGGAAGGTTTAGCATGGATTTTAGGAAGTTACTTTAAAGATATGCAGTAAAATGTTTGCTGCCTCAATTCAGGGTGAGGGAGTTTTAGCAAAAAGCAAGTCTCAAAGTGACCTAGGTACAATGCAGGCCTGATTCACCACAGGAGAACGTATCTGTGAGTGTGGGTCCTGTGTCACTTTCCACTGGCCTTTCTGTGTGGGAGCTGGGCCCACGCCACACAGAGCAGTCTCCTATAATGGGCGCTTGGGCCACTTTCACATTTGGTTATTGTAAATAACGCTGCAGTGAACATAAGCTTATATTCTTTCAAATTAGTGTATTAGGTTTCTTCATTTAAATTCCCAGAAGTGGAATTGCTAGTTCTGATATATCTCCTCAGGCAAAGAAAACAAAAGAAAAAATGAACAAATGGGACTGCATCAAACTAAAAAGTTTTTGCACAGCAAAGGAAAACATCAACAAAATAAAAAGACAACACACTGAGGGGGAGAATATATTTGCTGATATATCTGATAAGGGGTTAATATCCAAAATTTATAAAGAACTTATAAAACTCAACACCAAAAAAAACAACAAACTCAATTAAAAAGTAGGCAAAGGGCTCGAATAGACATTTCTCCAAAAAGGACATAAAGATGTCCAGTAGACATATAAAAAGATGCTCAACAGCACTTATTATCAGAGAAATGCAAAATAAAACCACACTTCATACCCATCAGAATGGCTATCATTAATAAATCACAAACAACAAGTGTTGGTGAGGCTGTGGAGAAAGGGAAACCCTTTTGCCCTGTTGGTGGGAATGCAGACTGGTGCAGCCACTGTAGAAAGCATATGGAGTTGCCCCAAAAGATTTAAAAAGGAATAATTTCTTTTAAAAATGTGAGATTTGTATACTGAAACAACAAAGCATTTTGAGAGAAATAAAAAGACCTAAATAAGTGGAGGGACATATGACATTCATAAATTGGAAGACTCACATTATAAATAGGGGAACTCTCCCTGAATTCATCTGTATAGTTCATGCAATGCCAGATTACATATGTGTGTATTTGTAAATGTATTCGCTGATTATAAAATGTATATTGAAAATGCCAAGGGCCAACAATGGTCAAGGAAATATTGGGAAGAAGTATGGAGGACAGGGCATGCTTTATGGAGAGATTTTTGAGCTAAGTCTTTGGGGGAGGGGTGATAAGTGGAATTTCATTAGGGGCTGGAAGCACATCTAGTTTGTTGGGATAATCTTAATGCCTATCACAATGTCTCTGCCTGATGCATAGCAAGTCCTCAATAAATATTTGTTAAATATACATGTGAATGAATGGATGGATGGATGGATGGATGGATGGATGGATGGATGGATGCTTGAGCAGGTTAAGCACTGGCTGGTGTGGCTCTATGGGTTGGGTGTTGACCTGGGGACCTAAAGGTCGCTAGTTAAATTCTTGGTCAGGACACACGCCTGGGTTGTGGGCTTGGCCCCCTTTTGGGGGCGTGTGAGAGGCAACCGGTTAGTCGATGTTTCTCTTGCACATCGATGTCTTTCTCCCTCCCTTCCCCTCTCTCTAAACATAAATAAATAAAATCTTTTTTAAAAGGAGCCTTGCACTTTAAAAAGACAGCAGAAGGAAGGCAAAGAAATATGAATATACATTACAGTGAGTAGTCAAGTATGTCTTAAGCTCGTGTGTGAGATATTAGGAATGGAAGCTTGAAATTTAAATTGGAACAATATTGTGTCTGAATGCTAGGCTTATATGGTTTAGTCTTTAGTCTTCAGGCATCTGACATTTTTAAAGAGGGTAAAATTGTTGACAGGTTGGAAGATGAATCAGGCCAGGGATAGGCTATTGTTTTGTTTTGTTTTTTAAACATAATGGTAGTATCTTTTTTTTTTTAAGATCTTATTTTTATTTATTTTTTTAGAGAGAGGGGAAGGGAGGGAGACAGAGAGGGAGAGAAACAGCAATGTATGGTTGCCTCTCACATGGCCCTCACTGGGGACCTGGCCTGCAACCCAGGCCTGTGCCTTGACTGAGAATCGAACTGGGACCACTTGGTTCCCAGCCCACGCTCAATCCACTGAGCTACACCAGCCAGGCCTATTGTAATACAATAATTAGACCTCACAAGTGTTAGAGAAAGTAGCGAGCATCTAGTCTGATGGTTTGCAAATGTGCGTGTATGTATAAAGCTTTCTCATTTAAAAGAAAAGAAAAACAGCCCTAAAAGGAAACATAAATAAAGTAAGTGAGGCCATCCTGGGTAAAGCTGAGTCACCTCTCCCCGAGTCAAGTGCTGAAGGCCCTTCTTGCGGCACACTCGAGAGGCATGGACCTCGTCTTAGCACAACTGACTGTGAAAGAATGATACCCATATACACAAACATGTCAGATGCCTTCTCCAAGGTCACAGGATCATAACTCAGTCTTCTGCCAAAAGATGTTACCCCCTCACGTTAAAATATGTGTAAACTGGAATTAGAAACAACAGTCTTCCTTATAAGTGCTTCCACACTCAGTTTCAAAAGTCCTAAAATTTTGCACTGTAGTATATTGTTTATAGCTTTAGGATTTTCATTTTTCTCGGTTTTTTAATCATTTACAAAATAAAGAATTTTCATTTCAGTATAAGGAGTCTTTCCATTTCAATCTGATACAACATCCCTCTTGTAGTAGTAAATGATTGAGTGAAGCCTTTTTTTTTTTTACTTAAAAAAAGACTTTATTCATTTGTTTATTTTTAGAGAGAGAGTAAGGGAGGGAGAAAAGAGAGGAAGAGCAACATCAGTGGGTTGCCTCTAGCATGCCCCCAATCAGGCACCCGGCCCACAGCCAGGCATGTGCCCCGAACAAATCAAACTGGCACCCTTTCGGTTCACAGGCCGGCACTCAATCCACTGAGCCACACCAGCCAGGGTGAGAGAAGTCTTGATGATTCAACTTCTGTAGTGGGTTTTTTAAAAATATATTCAACTTTTAAAAGATTAACTGATACAAAGATACATAACTTAAATTAATCGATAGGAAACAACAGGGGAAAAAAAGGAAAGTGAGGGATATTCTACAAAATCGCTGGCCTATAATTTTTAAAAGTCTTGGAAATTAAGCAGACTGAGGAACAGTTCCAGAATGAAGGAAATTAATGAGACATGGTATCTGAATGATTCTGAACCAGATCCATTTCTCATGAAGGATATTGTTGAGTCAACTGGTAAATGTTGACTTGGGTTAGAGGATTAGATGGTGGTAATGTGTCAAGATTAACTTCCTAATTTTGACAATTTTGTTTATTTAAAAGAATATCTCTATTAGTATCAAATATACACCTAAGTATTTGGTGCTGATAGGACATCAGATCACTTTGAAATGATTCAGGTGGGGCGGGGAAGGGGGAAGTTCTTTGTTCTGTACTTGCAAACCTTACACATGTTTGAAATTCTCTCAAAATAAAATTGCATTTTACATTGTTAAAAATAAAAACAAATAAAAATAAAATAATGACCAATAGTGCTGAGGACGGAATCAGGGATGTGTAAAATAATCTTTCCAAAATAGAGCTTTGATAATGTAGGCTCACTTCACATGCTATTAGAATCTTAAATCAGGTTAAATTCTTTGAAAAATTCCTTTAAGTCTTAAAAATGATTGTATCCCATCCGAAGTAGAGGAGTCGCATATCGAATCAATAGAGCTATACAAACTGGGTAATTTACATACAACCTGGATGAGAACAGAAGTGTGGCAAAGGAGGCTTATTATCTGCTTTAGCAGGCTTATCTGATTAAATCAACTAAATCACTGTCTATTCTCCCTTGCCTTCTAAATACAAAGAAACAGGCCTAGGTTCCCTCCACTTTGAGAAATCTACCAGCTCCCAATAGGACCAGTGGAACCAGGATGGGCTGACAAGTATTGCTTCTTCATTGACCACCATGGGAATTGCTTTATTAATTCACCTCTCTGGCTTCAGCTACAATTTTCATGCTTTATCTTTGAGTTTCTACACCCAGCTCAGCTCCTCCCTTTGAGCTCTAAAATTTCTAGCTTTCTATTGCATTCTTCTAACCTAGATGTCCATCTATCATCACCTCAAACTCAACCTGTCCAAAACTGAACACCACTCTCAGGGATGCAAGGATGGCACAATATTTGCAAACCAATTTCTTGATTTCTCTTAACGGGACTAGCATTCTTCCAGTCACCCAAACTAAAGCCTGGTGTCATCTCTGATTACTTCATCATTCTAACTCTTATATTCCATGAACTACTATGTTTTGTAAGAAGATATCACGTTCATCTTTTGTTTTCAGTGGCCACTGTCAACATATCAGTTTGGGTTGTAACCTCTTAGCTAGACAAAAAGTGAAGGAGAGGGATGTGAGTTGTATGGACATAGACAATTATATTTTGATTGCTCAGTGTAAAACTGAAAATTGCATGGATAAATGCACCCAAACCATGCCCTAGTTGTGTTTTCCTTGCTACCTACCTATACATTTTAGTTAAGTTGTGCTGAATTGTGGCTACCACCTGAACTACTTCAATCATATGCCAGTTCTTCTCTCTGAGATTAGTTTCTTCATAATGCACTTACCCACTGTGGCCAGATTCATCTGCTTTAATGTGGAGCTCTGATGCCTCAAACATCTACTCAGAAGTAGAGACTCATCCTAGTCAACAAGGCTCTTCAGATGACCCCTGCCTACTTTTGTAAATTATAAAAAGCTATACAGATATGGGTTGCTGTTGCCATTATCTTTGTCACAGTCCTACTTCGCCTTTACTCAGGTGGTCCAAGCAAAACTTAGGACTGTTTCTCAAATTCTTCCTTTCCTGTGATGCCCACTGCTACTTCCACCTCAGGAGCTCAAAAGCCTGCTGTTTCTGCTATAGACTAATGCTTCCTGGTACTTTTTCTGCCTTTTTTATCACCACCCTTTCAACCCACTTTACATTACTTCCAGATTCCTACCCCCTCCCCCAAACACAGCTCTGATTATGTCACTGCCTTGCTCAAAAACAGTGGTTCTGCATTACCTAACTGAGGACAAATTTTCTTTCCCTTCTTTCTTCTCACTAATTTTATGTATTCTGCACTCCAACCAGAATTACTCCTCACTTTCTGTTCCCACACCTCTGGAATTCCCCCACTCACCATCCTTCACAGAAATATTAAACTCTGTCTTATTAGAGTCCATCTCCCCTACCAGAGTGCCCCATTAAAAACTCTGGTAGCACCTTCTGAATTCATGTTCACTTGTTCAGCCATTCACGGAGCATATCAGTTCCTGTCTATGAGTTTATTTTCAGAGAGAAAGATTGAAAAGTACTTTCACCTACAACATTTCTGAATGATCCAGTGGGCTAAGTTGCCTTATTATCCCCTTACATCGTTGAGGAAACAGACAAGGAGAATTAAGTGACCTGGTAGAATTCAAATCCAGTACTTTCTTCTATTATCTTATTGTAAGTTGTTTTTGTATTTGTTTATGAGTTTTCCAAGTTACTCCTTCTAGCATCAAGTCTTTGAGGTCAAGTGAAATACTAAGTATTAGAGCCCCTACACAGTATATTTACTAAGCAAATGCTTGTTGCATTGAATTGCATTGTAATGATTTGAATTCAATTCTGGAGACTACCCATTTTTGATAATATGTTTTTAAAGCTAGTCATGATGTCCTTCCTTCGATCTGCTGTTGTTTGTATACTTGCCAAAACTATTTTTACAAAATATTCTTACCCCTTGGGTTGGATTGTCCGAATTGCTTTCTCTGTTTGATAATTTGTTTGGCATCTCTGACTAGACTTACTCTTTGAGACTTTTTTCGCCCTCTGAACAGACTCTTTTTTGTGCTGACTTACTTTACACACTTTGTTACCCATCGATGTTGAACCCTCCTGGAAACACTGACTAAGCAACTTCTAATAGGATACATGGTGTAAGCAACAGCAGGAACATTACTATCACACTTCTAGGATTGGAGATGGGTTTGTTTGCAAAACTAGAAGACTGTTTCTTTGGGGGCAAATTTATAATATAAGAGATTCTAGTTTGAGCTCAAGAAAAGTACATATTTAGGATGCACATCTATTAATATAAATATTTGTTAATTTATCTCATGAATCCTGACTGATCCAGCCTCAGATGGACTCAGATTTATGGTCTCCATAAAATGTGTACTCACTCAAATCTCTTTAGTTTCATTAGTATCACCGGAGACCATAATATTTTGAAATTCTCTTGCATTGGCCTTACTTCAAGGGCAATGACTGAGGGTGTGAGAGGTCGCTTGGCTACATAGTGCCAGAGTACAGATACAGCAGGGCCTGATGGAAAATATGCCTGAATTCCAGCCTTACATCTCACTCTACCATGGCTTTTTTGAAGTTCATTTTAAAAATGTGATTCATGTTAACAAGTCATCAGCCAACACACTTTCAAACAAACTAAACATACTTCCTAAGGAAGATGAAATTGCGATGTTGTGAGTATGTGCTGTACAGGGAGCAGATGTGGCAAGAAAACTTTGATGGCTGTGTGTTTTGGTGGGAGGAGGCAACCAATGTCAACAGTAGTAGCTTCTGAGAGAAAAGGCTGAAGAGAAAAGCAACTTGAAAGGGAGAATCGTTTGTTCTATGCTTCTATGTTATAATCCCAAACAGAAAATATTCCTACCGAAATGAATGGGAAATGTGACCAATTAAAGAGTGTGGAATTTAGCCTTTGATTTATTTTTCCCTTTGATATATAATCATCATTGCCCACAGCAGGTATGAATTTTATTAACTTAATTTGCCATTAGTTCAAGAAGTCATACATTTCCTCAAAATAAACTCATTTTAAAAACTGAAAGAACATTTCAAACCTTAAAAATGCAAATATGTCATAGTTGGGCTGCATTCAGCAAATTCCTAGAATCAGTCAGCCAAGAACAAAGTAATTCTGTTACTGAAGAGGGAACAGAAAGCGTGCAAAAGAAACCAGGATAAAAAGTAAAATGTTAAAGAAGGCTTACAACATCCCCAGAAGCATCTTACTTGCATGATTGTGGTATTTTGATTGAAGGACAAATAACATTCATATATAATACTATTTTCCCTTGATATGACATAAGACATTTAAACTACTGCACAGATGAACTCAGTTTAATAAGAAATTCATATCCTGCATCTGGTTAAGTCATTGTAATAATAATTTTCATGCCTAACATGTTGTCTCATTTTAAAAAATGCTTTTACAGACCTTGTCCCATTCTATACATGTGCACACAATACACCACTAAGGTGTAAGTGGCAAAGATACAATTATTTTCCATTTATAGACAAGGAAATGAAGATCCCAGATTGAATAGCCAGTGAGAGGCACCTGGAGAACTCAGGGCTGCCCTGAGCACTGAACTTGTCCCGCCACCCTGCAGGGCAAGGGAAAACGTGATGCTCTGTGTAGGATCCAGCTGCTTCTCTGGCTTCAAGGCCTTAGCTTCATTTATTGAGCATAGTGGTTGACAATTTGGCCCTGAAGTTAGAACAGCATGGTTTCCACTCTTTGCTCTGCTATTTCTTAGCTTGAACTTGGGCAAGTTACATAACTTCTCTGAGCCTCAGCTCTTCATCTGGGAAAGGGGGATCATTGGACATCAAGGGCAATGGATGTGTCTAAAGCACGAAGCACAGAGTTAAACACCCAACAACCACTGGCTCTTAGGAGTGCTCCATGCTTTGGGAATTATGGAACAGGGCAGTGTCATATTATCTTTGATGGGAAAGTGGGTGTTCTTGGATATAGAGGGGAACTTTTCATAAAATGAGTCTGTCCTTGTACATAGCACTGTGGGCTGATGGCACTTGCAGGTTCCTGTGAGAGCGGAGTTAGAGGGGGAAGCTCCAAGAGCCACCTGGCGCCTGCAGTCTGCATCATTTGTGCTTAGAGAAAAACGCAGGTGACTTCAGGGAATTAAAGAAGATACATAGGTTGCAGAATGAAATACAAAACTGAGCACTGACACCAACAGCAGAGACTATCAAGGGCCCATGAGGAAGCTGCTGAGTCATGGAAGCCCCTATGAAAGCAAAAACATGAGAAGCTGAAGCAGAGCTTCCAAGATGCACCTTTAAAGTGTGACCATGGTTCCAGCAGGTGTCATAGGAGATTCAGACTTCAGTGAATTCTGACTTCACTTGCAGAGGGTGATAGGGTTGCCATATTGACAAAATGCTGGGCAAGCCCCTCCCACTTCCCAGCCCTGCCACCACAGGTAGATATAATCAGTAATGTGGTTTATGCCAAATTTCCCTAATTTTATAGGTAGCATAATCTTCCAATAGTGTCTATATGGTTTTACGATTACCATTTTAAAAGCCCTTTCATGCAAACAAACAGGATTGCATTTAAAGGGTGATTAAAATGGAATGGGGTATGTGGTACTTGTCTAAATGTAATCTAACTACATTATTCATTTAGTGAGGAGTCTAATTACTAGCTCTATAATTACACTACTTAAGAAAATTGTTTTAGTGATGGTTTTATTAAACTAACTTGAGACAATTTTTGTGCCAACATGAGCAGAACAAATGGAATTTAATTTCAAAACAGGGGCAAAGGAAGGTTACCCTGGAGAAGCAAACCTCATGAGCTGGACTGCGGGCTTTTAAATCGGTGCAGAGCAAAGTACAGCGGGAAAAGGAGCAAACTTACATCGCAACTGGAGAGATTTAGGTGGCCATTAAGTAAGCTTCCTGACTCAGATTTTCAAGAAAAACTTTTCAAGGGATGCTTCCTAGGCTCTAACTCTCAGATTTAAGTGGGCCTACAATGATTATTTCCTGCTTATTACACGTGAAACCTAACTCAGAGTGCGGTCTCCAGACCAGCAGCATCGGCAGAACCTGGGAGCTTCTTAGGGATTCAGAATCTCAGGCTTAATCAGAATCTGCATTTTAAATGAGTTCTTCAGGTGAACATATGCACAGGGCAATTTGAGAAGCATGGGTATAAATGACCAGCTTGTGGTTGCAAATTGAAATTTTAATTTTTGTCTGTTTTTAAATGCAACATATGCTCAGTAAAGAAAAAAGCACATGTACATAATACTGTAAGGTAAGAATGTACTCTTACCACTCTGAGAGGACACCTGTTCCAATTCTGGTGATTTCTCTTCCAGGCTGTTGTTATGCATTTTATTTTACATCCTAAGCTCTGCCAATAAATACAGTTTTACTGTTTTTCATTTAATGTTATAAATATTTTCTGTATTTTAACAGTGTCGACATTTGTCTGCATCCTACCATATGAGTGCACTAATCCATTGTTAAAAATGTATAGTCCCTTTTTGTTGTGATTATAAATAATGCTTTAACACTGAAATTGAGAGCAGGCTGATGGTGACCAGAGGGGAGAGGGGAGGGAATTTTAGGAGAAAAGGGTGAAGCGTTTGCAGGAGCGATTATAGAGGACACATGGACTATAAGGAGGGGTGGAGGCAGGAGGGAGGTGGGGAGGGCTGGGGGGAAAAGGCAGAAAATATATATATATTGTACACTATATTGTGTGTTCACCGCCCTAGGTCAAGTTGCCATCCATCACCATTATCTATTACCACTGTTTCCACCCCTGCCCCCCCAATCACCACACTGCTGTCCTGTCCATGAGGTGTTTTTTTTTTAATTTTAATTTTTATTGATTATGCTATTACAGTTGTCCCATTTCCCCCCTTTCTTCCCCTCCAGCCCTTATTCTCCCTTTCCCCACCCTTTAGTTTTGTCCATGGGTCATACACATAAGTTCTTTTGCTTCTGCACTTCCTATACTATTCTTAACCTCCCCCTGTCTGTTTTCTACCTCCCATTTATGCTACTTATTCTGTGCCCCTTTCCCCCACTCCCCTATTTATATTCCTCCATACCTTATATAAATCCCTTTAACATTTCATACAATAAAGGCTGGGTGATGATGAACTTCTTGAACTTGACCTTATCTGAGAAGCACTTTATCTGCCCTTCCATTCTAAATGATAGCTTTGCTGGATAGAGTATTCTTGGATGTAGGTCCTTGCCTTTCATGACTTGGAATACTTCTCTCCAGCCCCTT